>CM017440.1:20973644-21149849 GCA_007726485.1 Eragrostis curvula | reverse complement strand
CGGGGGTGGCTACATCCTTTCTTGGTGCTGCCGTCGGATTCTCCCTAAGAAAATCTTGTGAATAAGCTTCTTTTTCTTTTTTATTTCCATCACTTCAATGCCACCTAAGGCTTGACATCAACTCCCAGGACTTTGGACGAGCCATTCTACTTTCGTCTTCCGAGTCATGGACACATTTTCATGGTGACAAAGCCATCCTGGTGCTGTATTATTCATGATGTATGGTGTCTTTTTTTAACTGGAGCTCTTATTCTGACTGGCGCACAAGCAACACAGGTAAATTGTCTAGTGAGCAGTTTTTTGTAGGTTACACTGCTGCATGCATATTTCTCCCCAATTCCCTACTGTAGAATTGTATTCTTTTCAAAGCATTCCTTTGTTATCAGAGTGTACTGTCAGATTTCGTCTTCACGTGATCCTGCTTCTTTCAACACGTGGTATCAAAGTATCATGGAATTATATTTTGCCTTGCACACGTTGAAACTTTTTTAGTTAGATCATTATATGAGAATAGTATGTATTTTTTTTTATCAAACATATATGCATTCACGCAAGTGGGACCTGCATACCCATGGCTGTGGAGTGACCAATTGTGTAAGTGATTTCGTTTCCTAGTTTCAGCCATGTATTGCTTCCTTTTCTCCCTGGTTTCCCCTTGCCCTTGCCAATAAGTCAAGCCTGTCTTCTTACAAAAATCCTCTCAGGGCAAAGGACAAAATTTGTATTTTTCTTGTGAAACTGCATGTCCAGTACATTTCGCTAGAAGTCTCAAAATTTAAACTAAGCCACACTGCATATTCCTTTTGTGGTGGATGACCAACATTCCTAACATGTATTACTAATATTTATTGCAGATAGCTCAGAAACATCACAACTAATTAGGTGCAAATCGTTCACGCTACTCATATCTTCTTGGGCCTGATGGACGTTTCCGTAATCCGTATAATCGAGGTTGGCCTAAGAATTGCACCGATTTCCTTGTTAACGGGTTACAACAATGATGAGGGAGGCTGCTTGGGCCAACCCTTCAACAAACAGTACAGCAATGCTAGGGGTGATTAATCCCGTGAAGCAAATACAAGTAATAATTCATAGCTCACTTGTAAATGAAGCATCCGAATGAAACCCAAACATTGAGATTGTTCAGACTTGGTAGGCAATGGGGGAGCAACCTGCTTGGATCGATGCTGGTCGCACGGCTTCTTACCGGTTTTAGACAATGTTGTTTAGCCAAGATCTGTAATTAGATTATTTGTGTGCATGCATACTTACCTCTGTTGTATGTTTCCCCCTTTTTGTGCTTTCAACATTTGTGTTGTCGTACTGAGGGTCAATTATGAGACGCGCTGTATTCATTTCGCATGATGCCATTATAATCCAGGCAGTATATATAATATGCACTTGTTCGTTGCTTTTGCATGGGAGCATCTAAGGCTCTGAGCTTTTCTCTCTTTTCTTTTAATCCATATTTTCAGTGATTACACAAGCTGATTTTCAGATATGCAGGTCATAAGGTCTACTTTCTTTTCTTCTAGGATCGAGCTTATAAGTGCTATAGCATATGCACGATTACGATTTGACTGATTACTATACTGTAAACTGCAGGATCATCAATGGTCATTTTGGTTTATGGGAAACAGAAATGAATCTCATAGCAGTTGACTAGAGATTGATGGGAACATATACGTGGAAAGTGTAGATTATAACAGTCTACAGCTAGAGTATACATTTACATCTAAATATCTATAAAAGAAAAAAATGAGCTATTTAGGACCCCTTGTGCATTTTTTTTCCTTGTACTATTCAGGTCTTAGAACACATCTGGGGAGGGCCGGGTTAGCCTCTCGTCTTCCAGAAGCCGTATGGATCAATGTACGGCGGTGGTGAAATTGGCGTCTTGCTCGCATCATGTACAAAGCTCGGTCCAAAGTACTGCATGAGAAAACCATTTCAAGGATACAGAACACATTTGCGTAAAAAAAAGGATACAGAACACTATGGATTAGATGCCCCAACACAAAACAAAGCTAATTGGGAAGAACAGTTGTAACTTTAGTCGTTTGTTTCACAATTTAAATTGATACTTCTGTTTCTCAGCATGGCAAGGCCACTAAAACTGTGATGCAAGTAATTAAGAACATACCACATGCTGAAGAAGAAAAGATGCAACGATAAGATCAGCAGGGGCTTACCAGATATAAACCAGCGAAGAGAGAAACTGTGACAAGAATGAGAGGCCCAAATGCCAGAAAAAAGGTACCACCAAGTGACAGTAGTAACTTTGCCCTTGGAATAAGTCCCTGAAAAAAATATAAACAACAGTCAAGGAGAAGATTACTGTATTGGCATTTGATGCTGGACAAATGTTCTTCATTACACGAGTTCATGGCTCCAACTATCAAATCAAATCAGTCAGGTCTCTGTTTCACTTATTGTTAGCATAAGCCAAGAGCACCGTCATCAGCTCATATTCCACCCATAATGGATTAAACTAGTAAGCAGCAATCTCATTGTCATCCTCTATTAAACTGCAAGTTATGTCAAGACACAACCAACACAGAGCACACTAATGCAGCGAATCCCATCAATGGACCTAATTTGTTTCCTTTCTGAGTGCATAGATATCGACCGTTAGTGAACCAGAATAACCACTGGTTTCCTTAATTAGAACCTATGCTTTGTACAAATTAAGCACGCACCAGCACCACGCAGTCATACACGCATGACAATCTGACTGCCCTGTTTCACCACTGCAACTAGCAAAATACAACTCATTTCCCCAGTTTCAGTTATTAAAAGCAGAATGAATCAAATGTGTGGGTCAATGCCTTCTTTTAAATTGTCAATTTCAAGCTTCAAAAGTTTGATCTTTGTCCAATCAGAGGAAGCAAAAGATCAGCTTTCTTCTTCATCGCCGAACACAATGGAAAACTGTACGTGCGTGAGTGAGAGAGGAGGTGTGACGAACCTCGAGGCCCTCGCTGTTGAGCGCCATGGACCGCTCCCTCTGCCCGTCGGCGCCGCCGCCTCCCGCCGCGGCGCCCCGCTCGAACCCGGCCGCCGCCGCGGCCACCCCGCGCTTCCTCCCGGCCTCCGCTCCCCCCTCCTCCGCCTGCTTCTCCCCCGCCGCCGCCTCCGCTGAAGGCGCCGCGCCCGGCGCCATCCCGCGCCGCAGCAGCTCCCGCGCGAACAGAGACTCCGGCGAGTCTTCCTCCTGCTCCCCGTCGCCGCCGGCGCGGCACACCACGCTCAGCCGCCCAACGCGCGCCCGCGCCCCACGTCGCCGCAGGGACGTCGAAGAGGTGGCCGCCGGAGTGAGGAGCGCGGTGCCGGGGCGCGGCAGGCGGATCACGGCGATGGCCGCCATGGTTTGGCTGCTTCGTCTCGTCGATGTTTGGTCCCCTATTGGGTTCTTGGCGACGCTTCGAGGCAGAGGAGAGGCGAGGTCAGCGTAGACGTGTGTGTACGTGACGGAGGAGAGGGACCCAGCCGTTGATCCTGCCTCGTTATACGTCGGGACGCGAGATGGACGGCCAGGATCTTGCAGAGCCCTCGTGCGGCGGGGGAGTGAGGACGTGGTGGTGGCGTGCGGGAATGGGCAGGGGAGGACGACAGGACGGTGGCGGGACACGTGTGCGGCGTCCGGCGAATTTGTCCGGGAAATGGCGTGCACGCCGCCGGCTCGACGAAATCCTGAGCACGCGTTCGCAAAATTCCAAGTGCTAGGGACCATGGAGGAGTTGTATACTCACTGGCATATGAAGATACTAGCAAATTGCCCTTGCCCGTGCGTTGCTACGGGATGATGTGTGTTGCCACGTTTAACAAAACTATATCTTAAAAATAAATCAAATCGATAGAATCAAATAATGAATTTAGTAAAAAAAAATATTTTTATGCATATGCATTTCAATATGAGCAAAAATGAAATCACGAGATTAGTGTTTGTAACGATGACTACAATACCATTATTTATCAAGTAATCGAGACTGCATCAAGTAGTGGTAAAAGGTTTATAAAAGTCATAAAACATGTTTCTTGATTAAATATCTAAGTTACTATTCAATATTCATGTTGCAAAAATAAAGGAGCCTATTTTGTAAAATTTCATTCACAAAGTTTGGGACTTATTGTGCAAAAACACTGGGCTAAACAGAAATAATAGAAATACAAAGAACCTAATTGCAAAACAATGTATTGCTGCATCTGAAACATGAAATTCGCCAATTATAGGGGGGCTTATAACATATATTTTTGGGATTTTATTATCAATTTCTGACCCAGCCCAAACCTCTCTGCCTTCCTTTCTGCGCGGCCCACACAGGCAGCCCACTGAAAAAAAGGAAGCCCATTCGGTGCAGCCCACAGGAGAAAAAGAGAAGGATTTTCAAAACTTGCTGTGAGTGGGATTCGAATTCGGTGGGAAGCAAAGGACCACGCTTACCACCAGACAACACTATGGTCTGTGAAAATAATCGATTCTGTTACTATATAATACAAACAATTTAATTCGGACATTTAAAACTTTAATGAATTTGACCTGAATTCAAATGGCAGAGGTCTAAAAATTTTTGGCTGACGACCCCTTTTAGACTTATTAAGTAGTAGAGATAACTCAATTATCTTCGTTCTAGAGTAAAGATGATGAACGCATTCTTTTTTTTTTCAATGAAAAGTGATTATTTTAAAGTAAGATGAAGACAAACCCTTTACATCAAAATAAAACACAGAGAAGACATCTAAGTTTTGGACTCATCTTCAATATCACTTCTTCGATTGAAATCGCCGAAGAGCAGGAACCAAATCGAAGCCATGTCCCCTTCAACCGTCAATGAAAGATGCCAAACTTCAGTGTCTTTGAACGTGAATCAGCAACATCTCCATCAGTAGAAAGTGAGAAAGATCCAATCTCACTAGCCCTTCATTGTGTCTGGATCAAGCCATGATAAAACAGAAGAGGAACCGGAGAACCTTATTCCATGGTGGCAACGTCGGCTCCGCCTTGCCGTTGCCGTTAGGACACATAAATCTCCATGTCGCCTTGCCGAAAAGAATGCCGCCGTCATCACTTTCATCGGAACCGCCATGGGAAGACCAATAAAGCCCAATCTCCTGAAATAGGAGAAGAGAACACCAAGATCCCAACACCGAAGAAAACGACATGGGTAGACTTAACCCTAAATCTAGGACTTAAAACGCATTCTGAACAAGAAGGGGAAAAATAAATAAAAGGATGTATATCTGTGATATCCATGCATCAATTCAATAAACTGAGTTATTACATTTACACAAACGAAACAATGTGTTATAAGTAATGTGAGGGAGTTCAAAATTTGTGCTTTTATTGCAATGGCACTGAAGTAAATGAATACGTTTCTTGTTACATGAACAACAAGCCGGTTCCTGGAGAAAAATGGAATTATCTTCCGAGGCAGTCATGAACTGAAATTTGCTGGAAAGAAAACTAGGCGGGGAGACTTGTTTTTTGGTTCACCGGATGCACTGGCAATTTGCTTCAAGAGGATGAAATCTGTCGCAAACTGGGAATTCCCATCCTTAATCTGCAAGTCAGAAGAAGAAACAGTTAATTAACTTTGATGAGCCCATGGCTCCTGATATTGTTACATATATGGAATCTTCAAGGAAGTGCAATGATCAAATAATTACTGCTGTTAGTCTTTCAAAATATTCAAATATTCAGTTTGGTGCTATTCCTTTTACTGAGAAATATAATGCAAATGAGGAGATATTCACTATTGCTGGCATGTCGTCAAAGATCGATAACTATTAAAGGTGCAGCATTGCTCGAGAAAGAGAAGAAAAACTTAAGAAAATATATTGAGATTGGTTCTATTCTAGTCAAAATCATTGACGAGTATCCAACTTGATTTTGAGCATCAGAATTGACGAGTACAAGAAGGTTAATTGTCACAACTGCCGGATTATTTTAATATATCCATATTGAGCTCAAGGAGGCTTCAGGTTGACGTACTACATGCATGGTTGTCAATTCAATACAAGTACGAGGAGGACTTATCACGTTGTCTAATTACTTGGATTAAGCACGGTACCGTATTATTTTATTTTCCTATAATCCGGTTTGGGTTGGAGTCTGGTCGAGTCATGTTAAGTTGGTTCGAGTCGAACATGTCAGTTAGTCCGACTCCAGGTCTGGTCCGTTTGCTATTGGGATGGGCCTGCGTGCTCTATTTCCTTGGGGCGCTGCCCCCCTGTATCAGTTAGGTTTTGGATTATTGTGAGTTTATTTTGTCGAGGGTTTCTCCTCCAGAGCTCACGGTGGCGCCGCCATCCCTGCCATGGTGACGGCAAGTATCGATCCTTGTTGGATTGAGGAGATCGTGATTTGGTTTCTGCGACCTGGGTGCGTTTCTTGGAAATCTTTGAGTTTTCCCCTTCTTCTGATCGTGTATCCTGCTGTGCACGGGTGGAAGAGTTTTCAGAATTTGGATTGCAATCAGTTGTAACCCAATCCCTTTATCTATCAATCTTGCTACTGCTAGTGTTATATTAATCGAAGACCAATTTTTCTCCTGGTTGATTCTGCCGTGAGATCAATTGTTGCTACTTAATTGCTTGTCTGCCGTAAAGGGACAGCTTGAGTTCATTGTATTGCTTATTAAGGATTTTTATCATTAAACTGATATTGCTATCATGGTGAAATATTCTTTGCCAATTATGCTGCTATATATATATTTGCCATAATACAGTGATTGGACTGCTTCTAAATTCTATTCTCACTGCATCTGTCCAAGAAGCTTGAATTATATCTGCTGCTAGTGTGTGCTTGTTCGTTGTACCGTGAAAGATCGCGCAACCTTTGGACGCGTCGTCGTGTCCTTATCAAACTTCTTCTGCAGCACTGCCTCGAAGAAAATAAAGGTAAGATGTTTCTACGGAAGAAAATAAAGGGAATTAATCAGTCGACGGCTCGGCTTCTCACTCATGGGCAAAGGCCTTTTCTGGATGGGCCAATTGGGACTGAAAGGTGAGGAACGTGAGGACGGTGAGCTGCAGCTCGTCGTGGGCTCATGTTCAACGGGGCGGACGCGGGGGGGGGGGGGGGGGGGGGGGTGCAGCCCTTAATTAAACACGTCATTAGTACATAAATTAGAGGGGGTTCAATGAGAAAACTACAACCCCACTCCAACCCACCCCCCCCCCCCCCCCCCCCCCCCCCCCCCGCCCACTGGATAAGTTGATATTATGCCGATGGATTAAAGAAATGCCATCATCCGTTCTTGGTGCACCATGCATGTTGCCTGGTTAGCTACTCCGATGCATTCATACCACTTAAAAGCAAAATTTAGTAGGGTTAGTAAGAACCAATGTTTGCACAAGTAAAGAAACATGATCAAGCAAATAAACCAAACAGGTATGTTTTGCTTGCCGAACTAGTATATGAGCTATTTATACCTTATCACATTTCAGTTGGGGCTTGTTCAGGTTCATGTCGAGTGCATTTCGGATTGCATCCTCCACAGCCTTCGCCTCCTCAGAACTTACTTCATAACACCACATCTCAATTGTAATGTCCTCCAGGGAGGAGATATTCTCTAGGCCAAAGTCAAACCCACCAAAATGATTCAATTCCGCCCTAACACCAAAGTTGAACATGAGGGTTTGGAGCTTTTGCATGGCTCCTGGTGCAAAAACTACACCAATGGTGTTGGTGCACCAGGACATGACGAACTTTGTTAGACACTTCCAAGGACCAACTTGTTCTTGTGTCGGTTTTCTGTGAATCCACGCACCCATAAGCTGAGATCTCTCAATGATGGTATACTGCCAAGAACGTGACGGTCTCCCGCTCCCAGTTTCGATAACTTGATTGTAAGTGAGGAGAGTGATCAGAGTGAGGACAACCATCTCGGCACTTGTTGAATGAAGCCACAAGATGACATGTCTAAGGTTCGAAGTTGTTCAAGCTCTGGTGATAAATTGTCACATTCCAAATCCATGGTGCCATGAAAACAAATAAGTATTAGGGACTCCAGGCAAACCAGGTTGGATAAACAATGGAAGAGAGGCTTTAGATTGCTGCTGTCCAATTCATCAAAACGGATAATGTAGAGCATACTTGTATACCTGATAAACACACCTCCTGGAAGCTCTTGCAGAGATTTTAGATTCCTCAACCCCTTTGGTAGTTTAATTTAATATGGAATATGCAGACATACAAGTTGTTGCAGTTGAAGAATGGTCGGTGGCAATTCTACTATATTTCATCTGAATCTATCTCTAGTACTTGCAAGAACTGTAGATTCCCGATCTCTTTTGGAATCTCAGTTATAAATGTACGGCATAGCCGCAAATATCCTTCAAGTGATGATTATCCAACTGCTTACTATCTCTTAAATCAAGAGCACGCAACATTGGAAAGCTTGAAAGTGTGGGCAATAAATATAAAGATTTGTCAAACACCGTAAGTGTCCGCATATTGGATATGAGTGTTGTTGCATGCTTCTTGGTATCCTCTTCCTTAATATTCTGGAGGGATAATCGACGTATCTTATTTGGTAGACACGTTGATTGATGACCCCAAATATTGTAAGAAAACCATCCTCATGTGACAAGTATGTGATTAGATCAAGCACCATGTCATGCACACGACAAAATCTTGCCTTGTTATTGTCTTTGAGGTCATTAACACGATATTGCCATAAAACTGGTTGTATCAAGTTTTTGTCAATGAGCTCATTAACATAGTTCTCGCCAACTTCGTACAAGGTCTTCCCAGATTCCTGACATACAAAACCTTCACCCACCCCCTTCACTATCTGATCTTCAATATCAATCTCGTAATCCTCTGAATATAAGCTTAGATATACCAAACAAGTCCTTAAATGTGGAGGTAGGTCATAATATCTAAGTGATAGTACCCGTCTCATGTTTGTTACGTCAGGACAACCCTCAAGCCCTGATCCCATCGATTCGTGTACCATTGACCAATATTTATGTGTATTACCGTTTTCCATTTTACTTGCCAGCATGCTAGCTATCGTGATGATAGCCAACGGTACACCACCACATTTGTTTAAAATATTCTCAGATACTTGAACTAATTGATTGGGATGAGATTTGTCTTTCATACCAAACACTCGTAGGTAGAATAATTTTCTCGAGTCATCCAAAGAAAGAGGTTCTAGTTGATAAACACCACCAACTTGTTTGGCAACATCATAGATGCGAGTTGTTGTGATTATTCCGCTTCCACATTCATTACCGATCAACGAATGTTGGATCGTCTCCCACATGGCATAATTCCATTATTCATCAATAACAATAAGATACCTAATAGAGGGTACCAAAATTCCACATATTAATAATGATATAAGTGAAGTTCATTCTTTAGCAATATTTGCCTACATAAATGAGAAAAAAATAACATAAGAAAAGAAAAATCTAGCTTCTAAACATCACACTGCAACAATGTCACACCCCAAAATTTCTATTTTGGGATGTGAAGCCTTTTTCTTTAGTTTTTAAAGCTTTTGTTGAAAATAAAATGTATTTGTTTTATGTGATGAAAAATGAACTTATAAAATTATAGAATAGGTTAAGGATTTTTTTTTCAGGTTGGATAAATCCTTGTTTAATCTCTCCAATGGTCGTCGTCGTCATATATCCCACGAATATTTCTAGATGCTGTTCAATCCCATCTCTCTCTTATTCTACCTGCCAAGAGGCATTCTATATTTATTCCATTTATTGCGTTCAGTCAAAAGGAAAGAAAATGAGCATTAAACGTCGAATTAATGCATTTTCCATCATATTTCTCTCTTTCCTTTCTTTCTCCCACCAACCCCACCCCTCCTATAAATTCCAGCACCTCCCCCACATCCTCCCCACACCCACAAACCCTCCCCATGCCGCCAGGCTGCCGCCGCTACTGCCTGCCCTCGCGTCCAGCAACACAGCCGCCAAGTGACATCGACGTTCCCGGCGATCCAGCCATCCAAACGCCGCCAAATTTCACCAGCATGTGCGCCATGAAGTCCTCTACAACATATCCAAAGATCGCGTCAAGATCTGATACAGGTCGACGGGGATCTAATTCGCAATGTCGATTGCTCGCTGTTCTGGATCTATCCTGCGCGCCTGACGGTAATTCAATCCGTGATTCATCCAATCCCCTTGGCCTTTTTGATATCTAATTGATACCTAAATGTGTTCCAGCAAGTATACTACTAGTTCCCCAAAGGATTCCCCTAGATCTTGCGTGAAACGTCCAGGAACGCCATGCGACTCTCAGCTGTTACAGAACGACCTCATCACGATCCGACCAATCGATCTCCTTTTCAGGTGAGCCCATGGACAAATCATCATGTCTCTGTCGTGTTCCACACCCTTATACACATTACTGTGAAATACTTGTCCCGAAAGGTGCAGCCAATCAACGGGAACGCGCACGTCTTTGCCTTGTATGTGCACAGCCCGTCCTGTACAGTTTTCAGAACAACCTTGTTTCATGAATTGCTTATATCTTTTTATCCGTAGCTCCGATTTAGGCGATTCTTGCGCCTAAATCTTCATCTCTTTGTAATCTATCCAACCATAGTGTTTTTATGATGTTCTTTATCTGTTTGGTGTACTGTATTTATTTGTTTGTGCCTTTTCTTTTATCGATAGTTTAATCGAATGGACGATGACGTGGAGAAGCGGTATGAGGATATGAAGACCAAGAGTAAAAGAGCACTGAGCAGCATTATATGAGAAGGCAAGTGTCCTTGACGCATTTTGATCCTATTTCTTTCTCCCTCTAGTTTAGTTATGCATTGCGTATAAATCTGAATCCTATGTGTCATTATCCTGTTCCTTACTATTTCCTTGTCGCCTGGTTGTGGTAGATGATAGTGGTGTCATGGGTAGATTCATGCTTAGTCCTGCTAATGATTCGGATGGGAGTCTTTAATTTTGACTAATGATCTATGCAACCTAATTGGGAATGGTAATGGTTAGAAACATGGTGATTAGGAATCTAGGCAGGACGGTTGGTTTGGTATGGTGCCGGCGTGCACGAGACTATGGTATGTGCTAGTTTCCTGCTTAGATTCTAAGGACCGGTTCATGAAGCATGTAACCCGGCATATCCGCGCCATCACAAGACTGCGATGGGAGCAGCTTGGCCAATTAATTAGATGTCTCCTTATTCTGTGTGCACCATCCGGTGGTCTAGTGGCGCAAGAGGGGGCTTCTGCAGCGGAGGTAAAATGGACTCCATATGCTGTTAGCGGTGGAACCTTAGCGGGTGCATACAGGATTTGGAAGCGCTTTGTAAAGGCCTCGTAGTGATCTCCTGGCCGCACACCATAGGAAGTGTGCAGTGGCATAATGGAGGTTTTAGTCACCGACGGGTGATGAAATCACGACTTGTGGGTAAAGTGGTGCAACCTCTGCAGAGTGTAAAACTGTCTTGACAGCCGTGCTCACGGTCACGAGCAAGCCTGGACTTATTCATGATTAGTTGGATGGTTTGGTTGGTTTGGTAGTCGGGTGGTGGGAACCCGATGAGTTGGTAGCCAGGTGGTGGGAACCTGGTGAGCAGTTGTATGTTGGTCTTGGAGGGTGGTCATCACACTTAGTAATATAGGTGCTTTATGTCTTAGTTATAGTTGCTTTTCTGCTATTGACCTATATTAGCCTTTCTTTCATATAAGCCTGCATGTCATACTTTCCTACACTTGCGGAGTACGGCATGTACTCACGCTTGCTTTTTCCTCCACAATTATCAAATGTTGCTCAGTGAGGAAGCCAAAGACTACAATGAAGACGACGCACAGAAGGTCACGTTGCCGCCAGCCGATTGCCTGTGGAGCGCCCTGGAGTTTCTTCTTCTTCCGCTGCTGTGTTTAGAACTCTGGTTTGTTTTTATTTAAGTTGTTTTATTCGCTATAGAACTGTGTATCACTAAGATGTCGCTACATGTATGATAAAACAGATCCTGGCATACATGTAGAATGCATCTGATTTATGCTATATAAAAATCGGGTGTGACAAAGTGGTATCAGAGCTATAATCGACTCTAGGAACGCGACCTTAGTTAGAACGGACGTTTCGTATACCCCTGGAGGCACCGTGATGACGAAGACGAAGATATGAATCGGAAAGAATGTCAAACGACTTCTCTACGATAGCGCTGGTGAAGACGAAGATTGCTTGACAAGATACCTTATCGATTAAGATATATCACTCACTTAGTTGCCCCGTCTGTTTAGTGAGTGAAAGCCAATCCTTGAGTATACCGAGTTAGAAACGTTGTGTGCTGTTTTTGAAACAAAATGTTTTTTTGTTTAAGGGGGGTAGCTAATCGCAAGTCCAAAACCTTAGGATCACCCTCTTCCTTTCATACTCTCTAGTTCACCCAAATCTCGGGACGAGATTTCGTTTAAGGGGGGTAGTTTTGTCACACCCCAAAATTTCTATTTTGGGATGTGAAGCCTTTTTCTTTAGTTTTTAAAGCTTTTGTTGAAAATAAAATGTATTTGTTTTATGTGATGAAAAATGAACTTATAAAATTATAGAATAGGTTAAGGATTTTTTTTTCAGGTTGGATAAATCCTTGTTTAATCTCTCCAATGGTCGTCGTCGTCATATATCCCACGAATATTTCTAGATGCTGTTCAATCCCATCTCTCTCTTATTCTACCTGCCAAGAGGCATTCTATATTTATTCCATTTATTGCGTTCAGTCAAAAGGAAAGAAAATGAGCATTAAACGTCGAATTAATGCATTTTCCATCATATTTCTCTCTTTCCTTTCTTTCTCCCACCAACCCCACCCCTCCTATAAATTCCAGCACCTCCCCCACATCCTCCCCACACCCACAAACCCTCCCCATGCCGCCAGGCTGCCGCCGCTACTGCCTGCCCTCGCGTCCAGCAACACAGCCGCCAAGTGACATCGACGTTCCCGGCGATCCAGCCATCCAAACGCCGCCAAATTTCACCAGCATGTGCGCCATGAAGTCCTCTACAACATATCCAAAGATCGCGTCAAGATCTGATACAGGTCGACGGGGATCTAATTCGCAATGTCGATTGCTCGCTGTTCTGGATCTATCCTGCGCGCCTGACGGTAATTCAATCCGTGATTCATCCAATCCCCTTGGCCTTTTTGATATCTAATTGATACCTAAATGTGTTCCAGCAAGTATACTACTAGTTCCCCAAAGGATTCCCCTAGATCTTGCGTGAAACGTCCAGGAACGCCATGCGACTCTCAGCTGTTACAGAACGACCTCATCACGATCCGACCAATCGATCTCCTTTTCAGGTGAGCCCATGGACAAATCATCATGTCTCTGTCGTGTTCCACACCCTTATACACATTACTGTGAAATACTTGTCCCGAAAGGTGCAGCCAATCAACGGGAACGCGCACGTCTTTGCCTTGTATGTGCACAGCCCGTCCTGTACAGTTTTCAGAACAACCTTGTTTCATGAATTGCTTATATCTTTTTATCCGTAGCTCCGATTTAGGCGATTCTTGCGCCTAAATCTTCATCTCTTTGTAATCTATCCAACCATAGTGTTTTTATGATGTTCTTTATCTGTTTGGTGTACTGTATTTATTTGTTTGTGCCTTTTCTTTTATCGATAGTTTAATCGAATGGACGATGACGTGGAGAAGCGGTATGAGGATATGAAGACCAAGAGTAAAAGAGCACTGAGCAGCATTATATGAGAAGGCAAGTGTCCTTGATGCATTTTGATCCTATTTCTTTCTCCCTCTAGTTTAGTTATGCATTGCGTATAAATCTGAATCCTATGTGTCATTATCCTGTTCCTTACTATTTCCTTGTCGCCTGGTTGTGGTAGATGATAGTGGTGTCATGGGTAGATTCATGCTTAGTCCTGCTAATGATTCGGATGGGAGTCTTTAATTTTGACTAATGATCTATGCAACCTAATTGGGAATGGTAATGGTTAGAAACATGGTGATTAGGAATCTAGGCAGGACGGTTGGTTTGGTATGGTGCCGGCGTGCACGAGACTATGGTATGTGCTAGTTTCCTGCTTAGATTCTAAGGACCGGTTCATGAAGCATGTAACCCGGCATATCCGCGCCATCACAAGACTGCGATGGGAGCAGCTTGGCCAATTAATTAGATGTCTCCTTATTCTGTGTGCACCATCCGGTGGTCTAGTGGCGCAAGAGGGGGCTTCTGCAGCGGAGGTAAAATGGACTCCATATGCTGTTAGCGGTGGAACCTTAGCGGGTGCATACAGGATTTGGAAGCGCTTTGTAAAGGCCTCGTAGTGATCTCCTGGCCGCACACCATAGGAAGTGTGCAGTGGCATAATGGAGGTTTTAGTCACCGACGGGTGATGAAATCACGACTTGTGGGTAAAGTGGTGCAACCTCTGCAGAGTGTAAAACTGTCTTGACAGCCGTGCTCACGGTCACGAGCAAGCCTGGACTTATTCATGATTAGTTGGATGGTTTGGTTGGTTTGGTAGTCGGGTGGTGGGAACCCGATGAGTTGGTAGCCAGGTGGTGGGAACCTGGTGAGCAGTTGTATGTTGGTCTTGGAGGGTGGTCATCACACTTAGTAATATAGGTGCTTTATGTCTTAGTTATAGTTGCTTTTCTGCTATTGACCTATATTAGCCTTTCTTTCATATAAGCCTGCATGTCATACTTTCCTACACTTGCGGAGTACGGCATGTACTCACGCTTGCTTTTTCCTCCACAATTATCAAATGTTGCTCAGTGAGGAAGCCAAAGACTACAATGAAGACGACGCACAGAAGGTCACGTTGCCGCCAGCCGATTGCCTGTGGAGCGCCCTGGAGTTTCTTCTTCTTCCGCTGCTGTGTTTAGAACTCTGGTTTGTTTTTATTTAAGTTGTTTTATTCGCTATAGAACTGTGTATCACTAAGATGTCGCTACATGTATGATAAAACAGATCCTGGCATACATGTAGAATGCATCTGATTTATGCTATATAAAAATCGGGTGTGACAAACAATGCCATAACAAATCTTGATTTGGTTGATGGGACACAACAAACTTTAGATTATTTACCAGGGACACAAGTAGTACAAAAATATGTATTTTATTGAATTGAAGTGAAGCTCTAGATCCGTTGGATTTCCTATCAGTTGTATTGGTCCTGGGGTAAGAAATTTTCGGTCACTTCATAAATCCAATTTGAAACATTTTTTCCACCAACAGTGCTTAATTTAATTACCTGCACATGCATTTGCATACTATTTCCTGTAGTTTAGCTACTTACCTCAAAAACAATACAACCTTTTATTTAGCTTGTAGCACAAACTTTTCTAGCATCTAGTGGCCATGTGGTCGAAATCCAGAAAGTTTCATCAATTATATTCTATTGTAGTGTTATTTAGCTAGCCTGTCACCTATAATTAATCAGCATATGTATTTGTCTGAAGAGTTGTAGAAATCTAATCTAGTAACCTCCTCCTCCCTGTGTCCACAAATATAGTGGCATTCTAGTTTTGTCCTGAGTCAAATTTTTCTAACTTTGACCAATAATATTTATAAATATATGTTGTTTCAAACTAAAAGAGTTATATAGTATGAAAGCACATTTCATGGTGAATCTAATAAAATCATTTTTATGATGTCAATTTTTATGATTTTCTTGTTATGAAGAGTTAAAGTTAGAAAAGTTTGACTTAAAACAAAACTAGAATGCCACTATATTTGTGGACAGAAAGAGTACATCACAACTAGTCACCGTACCTGAGCATACTCAACTCTGCCTGGGCATATCTTGGTACATTTGTTACCTAAATATGTAGTTAAAAATTAGTCAAATTCTACCTGGGCATACTCAACTCTACCGAATAAGTAAATGAAAAATATCACAACGAGAAGAAAAAAAATCTGCATACATATATGGAAAGGGATGGACTGATACCTCTTGTGTTGAAGATTCTCAGCTCATTGATTAGTTGTGTCTCGCTCCATGTTGCTTCATTGATGTTTCTGTACTTGTCCCCATCAAGCTGATTGAGCATATTCTTGAAAATGTTGCCCGGCATAGGATTAAAGGATACGGAAACAAAAGCCCCACAATCAAATTGCCCCTTTATCTTCTCATACACAACATTTGCCAGAGTTGTCTTGCCTAGTCCCCAAAAACCAACAATAGAGATTATCTTCAGTTGATTCTTCGATGCCTCCTCCCCCTCCAGTAGCCTTTTTATAAGGTTATTGCTCTTCACTTTGATGCCAACAAGCTCTGTCATTTTTTTTGGTATACAGAGCTGATAGGCGAAGGCTGTCAATTGTTGTGCCAACAGGCTTGGCAACAATATCATCCATCTTGTACCGATCACGGCGCTCAGTCACTTCCTTGATGCGACTCTTGATATCTTTGATATTAGAGCCTATCTTATGGCGTACCTTAGCCTTCGTCAGTAAATGAAGATTTCTATCGATGAATCCCTTAAAACTCTATCAATACTGTCCTCAAGGTCGTAGGACAGGTCCCTAGCATCGGTCGCCCAAATCTTGACATGCTTATTTGGGGGCTGATCAACCAGCGCCTCCGAAACTTCGAGGAGAGCAGCCTCCATGCTCTCCATCTCAGCTTTGAGGAACATGATCTCGCCCCTTACACTCTTCTGCAGCTTGTACTCCTCTTTCAGCAGGTCCCCCAGCTTGGGCAGGAGGGTGCTCATCGCCCCAGTCACAATTGAGGCCATGCTCCCAATCTCTTAATCTCAGGGATGGTGATGTGTGTATCTGTGATGTGTTGGTTGCCAGTAGCTGGAGAGCAATATGTTGTGGGAAAGAAGCCTTTTGCTACGGGGGCAATTTATAGAAGCCACGCATAGTTGTAGCAACCAGAAAGTCACGTGCTTGCTCGTGGGGCTTGATCGCCTGAACACCACCAAAACTTGGATTAAGTAGTATTATTGAGTGCGCAAGGTCAGGCTCCCGTTTAACTCTATGTTCTTGGAGCAGGAAGCTCCAATATTATACAACTTGCATGCAAATAATGTAGCACGACTCAATCCAACTTTGTCTAATATAATACTTGGTGGAAATTTGTAGAGCTCACAACAACAGAACCGTCCTTTAGCAGCGGTTAAAAATGGCCTATAGAGACGGATCCGGCCAACCGCCGCTATGCAAGTCTCGCTACAAATCATGCGGTTGCTGTGGTCAACTGCCTCTACAAATCATTTTGTAGCGATGATTGAGAGCAGAAACCACCCCCTACAAATCTATTTGTAGCGGCGGTTGATAGCAGCAACCGCCGCTATATTTTTGACTGAAAAAAATAAAATTTGTTTCTTAATACACAATCCAGAATACACAAAAATCACAGATAGCACAAATATAACATATAATCCATTCCAAAATTGCCAACATCATTACAGCAAGTCCAAACATAAGTGTAAACATCACTTAATCATCATACACCCATCCATACACTAAACAAAATACATCCATAGCACAATATTCACAAGTACATACATCCCTTCATCATCATCGTCCAGCACAAGTGTCATTTATGCTCTTTTTCTAACACTTCGAAGTCATCATCATCCCAAGGGTCTCGATTAGGCTCATATGGGCGTTTGGAATCAACCCAACTACAAAGATTCCGATGATTCACTGCTAAGTCACTCTCGGGATCAAAGAACTTACCTCGAGGATGAATGACCTCTCTTAGAACGAACCGACATAGGTTAGCAACCACCCGATACATTACATTTGTCGTCATATGTATTGAATCAGGCGGGATTATTCCCTTTCTAATCATTTCATAATCTTTTTGCCTTTGTATTTTTTGTCTCTTCGTCCTTTGTTCTTTCTGCAATGCAATTGTAAAGATGTGTTAATTGAAGAATGAGTGAATGAGTAACAACAAGAATATGACTTCATGATACACAAAGCAAAAACATACCTCATCTTTTATCTCCTCGACGATGCTGTCCAAGTACTTGGAGCTACTCTGCAAGAATATACATGTGTAGTAGCCACAATGCACGGTACCTTTTGGCTGCTTATAGCACTACAATAGAGAAAACATAATTAGCAATTTCATAGAATCATATGATCGATATACGATAAACGAGATAGCATGTCTTACCCAAAATTTGTGACGGAAGTACATATCTTTGTCTCGATAAGGGCTGTGTTTACCCACCGCTTCGCAATAGAGCTCGTAAGCGCTGCTCAATTGAGAAAAGCGTATCGTTAGATAAAAATATTCGTCATAACTGAAAGGCGTTGCTTAACTTCTTACTAATTTATGACGCTGATGATATCTTGATACTTCTTCTCGTCCACATCGAGACTATCGAGCACTAGAAGGTACCCATTTGTCGGTATAAGGCATAGACAGATCCAGTGGTCACTACAACAATGATTGTGTTAGTATTCATTACATTAGAAATGTAGAAGGAGATTAAGACTGTGGTTGAACTTACTCAAAGTTGTATGGGGCCATAATTATCTCTCTGTCCTGCCACTTCATGAAACAATCACAGATATAAGTGGCTACACGAGTCCTTGCCTCTTGTACCAAGTCATGTTCCATTGTAGCTAGTTCCTCAGCCGTCTTACCAACGTACATAGGGTCTTTTACGTTTAGTCGTGGGTTGATCGCGGTTGCATTTATCATGTGAGGGTTTAAGTACGCTAGCTTCCAATTCTTCCTCGTGTGCAAGTGGGTCTTCCGTTGAAAGTTGGAACACATGCTACAAAACAAGAAAAGCAATTGTCATTGTTCTGTCGGTCAAGGACGTGCATTTCAAAATTGAAAGGAGATGCAATAACTTACATGCACCACAAGGTTATGAAGGTGATGTCCATCCTTTGAAGCTGGAACATACGGTAAAAGTCTTCAAAATATAGCCCCAACACGTTCGGCTTGTTTTGTTCCATATCGTTGAAGATCTCAGAGCCATACTTACAAGGTATAAATGAGACTCCTTCTTTCGCAGCGACCATATACCAGTCATGCAGTTTCCTCATCTCCCACGGCATGTTCTTGAGGCAGCTTTTTGGAACAAGTTGCTTGCCCAACACGAATGTCTCAACGTCCTTATCAGTCAAGTCCCCCAAAACATCATCTTCATGGCACATCAATTTTGGGGATCTGCCACGTTGTCGACCTTGCTAGCTACCTGGGGAGACGGATTCCAAGACTTCTTCCATGTATGTGTGTATGTACTGATAGCGTCCCTGACCTTCTCTTTTTGGCTACCAGTGGGTTCGAAGCCGGTAATGGTCCTGGGTATTAATGGCTGATATGTCTCTGAAGGAGGCGGCCTTGTGACCTCCTCTACATCTTGCAAAGGCCCAGGCAGTGCTACGTCTTTCTTCGGCGGGGGCTCAGCAACTGGTTCATCATTCTTCAGCGGGGGCTCAGGCAGCACTACATCTTTGGAGGGTGGGGGCTCAGGAAGCGCGACCTCTTTAGACGGCGGGGGCTTAGGATGCGCAACATCTTTGGAAGGCAGGGGCTTAGGAAGCGCAACCACTTTGGAGGGCGGGGGCTCTGGAAGCACAACATCTTTGGAGGGCGGGGGCTCAAAAGGCCCTACATAAGTTGAATCAGCATCCCCTAAGTTCTCTATCGTAGGACTACAGTCCATCCATACTTCAACAGGATCCTCAGCTTCCTCCTCATCATCTCGAACATCATCAACCGCATCTGACCCACCAATCTCGATGTCCTTTTCACCATGTTGTGTCCACATCGTGTACCCCTCAACGAAACCCCTCTTCATCAAATGTGATTTGATTACAGTCGTATCTGTCCAGAGCTTCTCATTCTTGCAGTCAACGCATGGACAATATATGTCCATTGTCCCGTAAAGATGAGCATGTTGTTCGGTGCAATCGATGAACTTAGAGAGTTGTTGCTGAAATAAGAATCCCACTCTGGGTGCCTTGTACATCCAAGATCTATCCTCCATCGATCGCATACCTATGACAAAATAAAAGAGATTATAATAAAGAAAACCGAATTAATCTCCCCCCCCCCCCCCCCCCCCCCCCCCCCTTACATCCAAGTTTTTTTGGCCAAATATATTGAAATACAAGATGAGCAAATAAAGCATAAGCAAAGTAATTAAATTTGACAAACAAAATACATGAATTACACACATAGCTCCCCCCCCTCTCTCTAGACTCCCTCTCTCTTCCACTCTAACTTTCCAAGAGCAAAATAGGCCAAAATGAGATAACTACTAAAAAGGATATATATATGTATATATATAAAAGATATATTGCTGCATGATGCAAATACTTGGTACATAATGCAATATACATTCATTCAAACCCACTGAAGCATCACGAATCAAAAGAATTTTGCCAAAATTTGATGACAACCGTGTACAGACTTGAACCCAAAATTGATCTACAATTTAAAATGTTAGCAAGAAATAGCAATGTCTTCCCATTGTCTCACTGAACAAAATCCTCCCAAAAAAAACAATATCAAAACCTTTCCCCCTCGTTTTTGGGATTTTGGAGAAAGGGGGGTGCTTTAAGTACTGTAGACATTTTTAGCGGTGCGTGATGGCAGCAACCGCCGCTACAAATCGATTTGTAGCGGCGGTTGATAGCAGCACCCGCCCTTACTAATCATTTGTAGCGGTGGTTTTTGCCATCATCTGCGGCTACTGGGTACTAAAACATTTTTTAAAATGTGCAGTGACATATATAGCCACATGCACATTACAAATACAATATTACACACACATTAACACACTGATTGGCTAGCTAGCTAACTACCACGCACAACTAACTAACTAACTAAACAACTACTTGTGGTCCGAGCGCGGCAGCACATCATTGTTGCTCCCAAAATACTTGGCCACCATGCATGGTGCGCGGTCGGCGGCGCGATGTTCCTCCCACGGGCTTCGCATATCTCACTCCCAACCGTGGTTGCGAGTGAGGTGGTGGCGGCGGTTCCTCCCCACTGCGTGCACGTCCTCCAACCGGCGCATCTCCAACACATGCAGCATCATGTCTTCCATGGAGTCGGCCTCCATTCCAGAGCAAATGGGGCAAATGTAGGTGAGCTAGCCGGAGGGACTGCTCCTCACAAGGACGCGCAGCCCAGCGTCGAAGGCTCCGCCAGCCCCATTGTTGGAGGGGCGTGGCGGAGTGGCCGGAAGCGGGTTGCACGGCGGGTAACGCTCCATCGCGGGGCAGGTGCCCACGAAGGCTGTCTCGGTGGTGGCGCAGCGGCAGCGGCGAGTATGGCCGGCGTGGAGGAGGCGGCGACGCGGGGCCTCTGAGGCAATGGCGGATGGCGAGACGTGAAGGCCGGGAAGAGGCGACGGCGGCTAGTGAGCTAGAGGCGACGGCGGATGGATAAGATGTGGCGCGCGCCAGCGTCAATTTTATAGGCGCGCAGCGTCGATTCGAGAGGCTTCCACCTCTGTTCAGCCCGTGACAGAGGCGACAAGGTTCCCTGTTCTTCCACTTTGTAGAGGCGGTTGGTAAGCCCATCCGCCGCTAGAAATCGATTAGTAGCGACGGGTGGTAGCAGCAACCGCCCCTACAAATAGGTTCAATTGTAGCGGCGGTTGGAAACGTGGCCCACCGCTACAAATGACAAATCATTGTTGGTGATGTCAACCACTGCTACAAATCCTCTACAAATGCGGCGGACCGTGTGTACAGTGCCCCGCCATGCACTGTAGCGACGGTCGGCTTTTAAATCCACCGCTACGGGATTTTAGGGTGTGTCACTAAAGGAGGCTTGTGTTGCAGTGATTTTTTCAGTTTTTTTTACCTTCACCATTTGAATTGTGTCGACTAGCTAAAAGCTCACAATTATCAACCAAAAAGCATTAAATGGAAGACATCCACTGAAGTAGCAATACAAATTTTAAGTTCAATATTACAAAGTTGAGCAGGAAACAATAATTTTAAATGAAACAATGCACATGGTTTTCAGGGAAATAAAGCATGAGGGACGCTGTCTCAGACCCTGGCCAAACACCCTTAAGGAAGCCCCAAAAGATGCGGTCCTAGCAGCAGGTATTACTGAAGTTCTGGAATGTGAGACGGGCCTTGGCCCCCGCTAGTGTCAGACCTCATTTCTGGGATTTACTGTGCTTATCGTATCAATCTCTAGATCAGTAATTGATATGCACAAAACAAAGATAATACCAAGTCCATACTTTGATTAACATTATTACCATACCAAATATGTCTTGCAGAGACTTCAATTTACAATACCACACTGGCCGGCAAGCCTGGCCACCACTAACAATATAAAGCGGAAAGCAAAGAGATCAACTTCTACAGGCAACTTGGACGACGAGCAAACTCTACTCGTCATCACCACTGTCTTTATAACCAACATCTTCTTCTGAATGATTAAAGCAAAGGTGAGTACATAAGGTACTTAGCAATTTCTAACACTACACAAGGGGTGATAGATGCATAGGGCTTTATGGAAGGATCAGGCAATAAGTTTCATACTTTAGCGGAAAGCTCATTTTATATGCAAGGTTCATTTTAGAAGCATAAAACCTTTTAAAAAACATTTGATTGTCAAGATTAAGTGGGTTGGTCCTGGGGAGATACATCAATCCCGCCAGTTTCCAAATTTTATGCGAGCCTTTGGGCACACGGCTGTACCGACTCTCAATTCCAAAACACGGGCAACTACTGTCCACTCATGCTTCAGGGAGTAAGTAAGACTAATCATTGTGACTCAACCATAGTGCGTCTGTTACCGCGACACGGCTATCTGGATTAGATTTAACTCTGCAAAGGTGTACATCTTTGCCCACTGACTACGTTGCTTTTAGCAAGGGAGCAACATAGCAAAACCTACCTTTCCCGAGTATCACCACAATATATGCCACCCACGAGCCATTACTGATCCAGGAACTTATAATGTGACCACATGAAGTCAAGGACCCACTGGTCATGTCGGACCAATTAAGATATCGTGTTGGCTCCTGGATGCCCGTTTGCACTATCGCCTCCTAGGTGTGGATCAGAATGGAAGGAAACAGAAAGTTAGGGTCAAGTCCTGCCTATAACTGAATCTGTTGGTTGTACGAGGTTCAATAGCTAGGCTGATTGTTACAAGAATCGGTCCTTAACTGGAGGAGGCGAGTACCTTCCACCTATCAATAATCACCAATCACACCCTGCCTGAAATTCCCACTTCATCCCAACACACTAGTTGGTTTTTATCACCATCCCACTTTATTTAATCACACACACCAAGCACACCCTTAACATAGTTCACCAAAAAGCATGAATGTATGTGAAGCAATAAATATTGCAGTAAAGTACCTAAGCATACTAGCAGCAAGCAAGGAAAACATTCTTCCAGCATTATTATAGTATAATGTGGGGCAATCTAAGTTTATCAAGGTAACAGACAACAATATCAAGGTTGACAATTCCAAGTTGGGATCATAACTAGCACAATAATTCCAAGTTGGGATCATAACTAGCATCATATAAGTATTTAAAACCGCCGTTCATAGGATGTGGTTATAAATCTTAGGATCAACATGATCAAGGAAAGTCAGGACTTGCCTTCAAACTCTTCCTCATGCTCCTCCTCATAATCCGAGTCCTCGGGCTCCTCTTCGGCTAAAATACGTAAAACACCGCCGAGTAAATAACTACCGCAAAAATAAATAAAACCAAGTAAAATCCAAATAAATATTCAAATAAACTCAAATAGAATAGGGACTGATATGAGTGGATATGATTGAATTAAATAGGTATTTCAGGGAAAAGAATCTATTAAAAAGGATCTAGAATGATGGAGTTATGATATAAAGGAAATAGATTTCCTATTTGTTCCTATTTATGCAGTAAAGTACCTAAGCATACTAGCAGCAAGCAAGGAAAACATTCTTCCAGCATTATTATAGTATAATGATGGGGCAATCTAAGTTTATCAAGGTAACAGACAACAATATCAAGGTTGACAATTCCAAGTTGGGATCATAACTAGCACAATAATTCCAAGTTGGGATCATAACTAGCATCATATAAGTATTTAAAACCGCCGTTCATAGGATGTGGTTATAAATCTTAGGATCAACATGATCAAGGAAAGTCAGGACTTGCCTTCAAACTCTTCCTCATGCTCCTCCTCATAATCCGAGTCCTCGGGCTCCTCTTCGGCTAAAATACGTAAAACACCGCCGAGTAAATAACTACCGCAAAAATAAATAAAACCAAGTAAAATCCAAATAAATATTCAAATAAACTCAAATAGAATAGGGACTGATATGAGTGGATATGATTGAATTAAATAGGTATTTCAGGGAAAAGAATCTATTAAAAAGGATCTAGAATGATGGAGTTATGATATAAAGGAAATAGATTTCCTATTTGTTCCTATTTATTCTGGAAATATTATATATTTTTTTTAGGTTAGTAAAAGGTGGTAAAATAATCTAGAGGATTTAAGATATTTTTGGGAATGTTTCTGGAATTTTCTAAATGGGGAAAGTCTTGAAATGGGATTCTGTGTGTAATAGCCGGGCGTACGTCGCGAAAAGAGTGCAAAACAGAGGCTGACGTGTGGGACCAGTCTGCATAGTGCATCCCGGGTTTATATGCTGTCGGCTTGGTGCATAGGTTCTGTAGATCGGGGGCGCTGTTTGTGTGGTCTACATGGACTGGGCGTATGGGAACAGTAGAGGGACCCACCAGCTGACGTGGTTGCGCCACTTCGGACGCGACGATGAGCGGGTCAAGGGACGGCAGAGCCGGGTCGGGAGTGGCGATGAGGAGCTGCGCCAGGTGATTGCGTGCCTATTTATTGGTCGGGGCGGCCGAGCAGGCGGAGACATATCGCCAGGGACATATTTCCCGGCGAGCTTGTCCGGCATTGAAGGTTGTGGTGCACTTGGACGACGGGGAGATGGGGTGGAGCTGTGGCGGCAGCTTTTCCGACGATGGCGCGCTACGCAGCGGCTTGGCATTGGCTAGGATTGCGGCGTCTTGGTCAAGGAGTGCGGCGCGTGCACAGGTGTGTCAGTCCAATGGCAGTGCTGTGCTGACAGAAGCTCGACGGAGGCGGGGCGCCCTTGGACGGCGACTGTGAGCTTCGGTGGTGTAGCGCGAGAGCGGAGAACGCGAGGTGATTGCGGCTCCCGCAACTCTGTTCCCGTCTCGGGCGCGGAGCTCTGCCAGCCTTGACGTCACTGAAGCATGGCTACAGCGTTCGCGCAGGTCGACGTGACGGGCGCGTGGGCGAGAAGCCCGGTGGCGGCGACGCGCGGCGTGGTCGCAAACTCACGGCGCGGCGGGGAAGACGACTGGGCCGGGCTGGGCTGGACTGTGGAGAAGAAAAGGGAAGGCGGCCCACCGCGGAAAAAGAAAGGGAGGAAAGAGTGGGCTGCTGGGCCGATGCGAAAGGAGAAAAGGAGGGGGCCCGGGAGGAGAAATGTTTGAACAATTCCAGGATTTTGGTTTGAACAAATTTAAATGGAATTCAAATTTGGAGAAGGAACAATGAACACCAAATAAATCCCAAATAAAAGGAAAAGAAAGCAAACACTTTGAGCATGAACTTTTAGTTAGAAAATTTTCGTATTCTATTTGTTCAACTACTTCTAATGGCATTTTTATTTTGTAAAATTCATGGAATTGCCTAGTAATATAAAAAGTTCGAAATTTGATTGATTTTTACTGTATTTGAAATTTGGGCTCTTACCCCACAGCTTGGCTGGCACTCCAGCCTCTCCAAGCTTCGTCATGATGGTGCTTGCATTTACCGGAATGTTCCGGTACAATGTCGTCGTCCCCCAGGTCGTCCACTTAAAATCCATTAATTTATAACCTGCAGATCAGTTCAGTATATTTCCTTTAGAAACCAAGAGAATAAATGGACTGCATAGAAAAAAAAATATATGTACTCACTCGAGTAACCTGCTTGAAAAGAATTTCTTACCATAGATTTCATGGAGAATCCGTACTGCTTTCGCCCGGTCCTCATAAAAATGTATCTCCAATTTCAACACATACACCTGCGGATTCAGTAGAAAAGGAGTATACAGGTTATCAAAAGAATATATTGCCGAGGAGATTACCTACGGTGCCTTGTATGTTGTGTCTGAATACGTAGCAAACTACAGACATAACATCACTTTCATTAATTAAAAAACTGGGTTCATCAAAATGATTTTGAAGTAATCGCAAACAAAAAACCGATTTTAAAATGTTATTTTATTGTACTGTGCAGACAACGATCACTACATTTATTCCAGAACATCAATTCCATGCGTCTCCTTCAAAGGCTAAGCTAGTGTCACTAATTACCTTATCCAATTTAAGAGTGGGATTGTTGGGATTCTTATCGACTGTTTGCCGGACTGCAGCTTCTGCAGCCTCCACCTCCTTGGGATTTGCATTCGAACCAAACATCTTAATAAAAACATGTTGAAGCGAAGAGAGATCCTCCAGGTGGAAGTCAACGTCGCCGAATTGACCAGTTGTCTTGTGTACTTTAAATTCTAACTCGATCTTCTGAAGATTCTGCATGGCTCCTGGCGCAAACATCACTTCCATGACATCGCAACGGATTTTCAGTTTTGTTAGACCAGAGAATGGATAATCATTACTGATTATCAACTTCTTGTCTCTGCCTTGCGTGGGTTCGTCCACTGTTATAGTAAGATCATAAAGAGATTGTATGATCCCAAGGCGTCGAAGGTCCTCCTCTCTCAGAGTTTGTAAGGTAATACGTACGATCGAGAGGGAACCGAGTGAGGTCATCCATCTTGGTACTGAGGGGATGGTGTTCCATATAACTATCTCAAGAAGCAGTTGACGTCCTGTTTGCTGCATGTCTGTGTCACTTTCGGATTCAAGGTCGATCTTGGCTGTTCCATGTATCCAGAGGTGCTTCAGACTGACCATGCTGGAGATAAACTGACGGAAAGCCTTCTGATAGCTCTCGTCCCATGCATCAAAATCTAGGCGCAGACTTCTCAGTTGGGTCAGCTCACCCAAAACTGTCAACATTTTTGGTGACTTCAACTTGATATATGACCTCAAGTCTTGCAAGGACTTAAGATTTTTAAATCCTTCTGATATGCCCACCTTACAGGTGATTCCCAAGCGCACCAGTTGCCGTAGTTGAAAGAAGGATGCCGGCAGCTCAACTATTTCAGTCCCCCTTAGGTCCAGTATCTGCAAAAACTTTAGATTCCCAATCTCCTGTGGAACCTCAGTGATACTCTTCACATATAGTCTCAAATACCTTAGGTGAAAGAGACTGCAGATATCCTTAAAGTGATGATTACCCCTTTCTATAAGGTAGGCTGTTAAGTCCAGCACACGTAATACTGGAAAGGCTGAGCGGACTGACAGCACACTTAAAGCTCCACCAAACACAGTAAGTGACCTCACATGAGACAAGCTCATGTCTGGCAACAGTTTGACTTCGTCATTGTTGCTTTGGATGGATAATCGCCATATCTTATTCTCAGGACCCAGTTTTTTTGTTAGAAAATGTTCTTCATTTGACAACCAAGTGATAAGATCCAGCACCATATCATGTACACGACAGCAGCCGGCCTTTTCTTTATCGCCGAACCTATATTCCGGTTGAATCAAACTTCTGTTAATTAACTCATTGACGTACTCCTCACCTACTTCATACAATGCCTTCCCCTGTTCTTTTTCAACAAAACCTTCACCGACCCATTTCCATATCAATTCTTCTATTTCAATATGAGTATCCTCCGGATATGAACTTAGAAACAACAAGCAATTTCTGAGATGTCGAGGTAGGTGATCATAACTGAGTGATAGTATCCTTCTCATGTTCTCAACAAAATGGTCACCTTCACGGTTATCTTGCATACCAGATCCCATCGATTTATAAACCTTGGACCAATACTCTTCATTTCCCTTGTTATGGTACAGCACACTAGCTATTGTAATGATAGCTAATGGTACACCGCCACATTTCTGTAAAATATTCTCAGATACTTTGGGCAACTCCTTAGACTGGCATTTCTTGTCAGAACCATATACTCGTAAGTAAAATAATTTCTTTGAGTCAGCAAGAGAAAGAGGTTTTAATTCATAGACGCAGTTGGCTTGTTTGGCAAGTTTAAGATTACGAGTTGTTTTAACTATTATACTTGCACATTCATTATTGTTGAAAGCATAATGAATTCTCTTCCACACAGAGTCATCCCATACGTCATCTATAACAATAAAAAACCTGCAAGGAGATACCAGGAAGAAATCCTTATGTTAGCGAATCACTTAATACGAGAAATAAACATATGAAATTCATATGTCAATTTGTTGATGATATTTGTACCTTTTATTGGGTTCAGTTATTTATTGATTTGATGGTTAATTAGGTGAAGGTATTTGATCGTATATATAGCAATCAACGAACACACAAAAGAAGCATACACGGACATTCTATTTCCTAAACCAATAAGATATCTTAGTTTTGTCTCCTTATCTACTTTCACGTTGTGATTACATAGAGGTGACATGTGTGTGTACACCCCATGATAGAACTAGACGTATTCCACATACTAAAAGAATGAGATATATTGGAAGCTGAAGGGTTGTACAGATAATGTAAGTGAAGTATTTCCCTTTCTATATTAAATATTGGTGATAAAGTTAATTTTCTGAGTTTGCTAGACCGTGAGGGTGTACAGGCTGGTAGTCTAGTTTGTTTCTATTCCCAAAAGGCGGCACACTTGGCAGAAACTTCTGGCTTCTGGCATATGCACACAAAGCCTAACAACGTTTCCTGAATCGTGAGATGCGGAAAGCCTAATATCCATGGCCACGTACCTTCTTTTCCCAAGGAATTCTCTTAGTTCATCGATGAGTTGTGCATCATCACCCCATGTTGTTTGGCAGTTGTGGTTGCCAAGTTGACGGAGCAGGTTCTTGAAAATACTTGTCAGGTCTGGAGTATGCGACACAGAAACAAAAGCTGCACAATCAAAATTTCCTTTGAGCTTCTCATATACTATTTTAGCAAGAGTCGTCTTGCCCAGTCCTCCAAAACCAACGATAGAGACAATCTTCAGTTGTTGCTGCTCCGATGCCTCGTACCCCTCCATAAGCATCTTGATTAAGTTCTCACTCCTCTCTTCAGTACCCACTAGCTCCGATGCCTTTGTGTACAGAGCAGACAACCGAAGGTGATCAACGGTTGGCCTAGCAGTATTTGCAGCTTCATGATTAACCTTATACCGAACGCGGCGCTCATTGGCCTCTTTGATGCGCCTCTTGAGGCCATTGAAATCTGTGCCAATGACATGACAAATCTTGGCCTTTTCGAAGAGGTTGATGCCTCTGTTAATGAAATCTCTGAGGCCACTCAGCTCCCTCTTTGGCTCGTTTGTGTCAACACGCACCTTGAATCTGTCGATGCAGTCGTCCACTTCGTAGGACAGCTCCCTAACGTCCCTCGCCCAGAGTTTGTCCTGGTCGTCGGGTGGCTTGTCGATGGGAGCCTCGTAGATCTTGAGTGCGGCATGCATGCACTCAAGCTCTTCGGTAAGGAAGACGATATCGTCTCTTATGTTCGCCTGCAGCTGAAACTCCCCCGTGAGCAGGTCGCCCAGCTTGCTCAGGACCGCGTTCAGCGCCCCCGTTACGATGTCCATCCGAAAGAACTCCAACAGAAAGCAAGACCCAAAACCTGCGAAATCAAAGAACCAATCAAACCGATATCAAAAAAGAAAAAAAGAACCAATCAAACCGGGGAACACACAGTCATATATGGAGACGCATGTACAGATGAACGGCACAAGCACCAAACCTTAGCCACGCGGCAGTGAGCTGCTGAACTGAAGGGTGCCAAAGAGAAACGTCGAGCTGAACGGCGGCGGTGAGCTGAGTGAGTGAAGAGAGAGCAGGTCTAGAAAGCAGAATGACAGAGGAGCCGAGGAGGTGAGCAAAGATGGGCCGCCCTTCACCAATGTAGCCGCCGGTATAGTACAGGTCTAGGTCAAGTCGCCGGGGGCCCCACCCCACCTAACACCCACCTAATCAATCAAATAATTAAACTATCGCAGTGATGATATGTGCCCCACTTGCTTTGGCACACAGACAAAGATGCCGCGAAATAAAATGTGGAACTTTATTAGTTTCACGCATTGAAGTTTGGGCAATACCTTTTATTAACCGATAAATTGGAGGTCGTTTTATGTATTTAACGACCATCAACTGTGGGTACTAGCACCCATGGGCACAAAATCCAGACTCTTTCCCGTTTAATTCTATAAGCTTCCGGCAATGGAACTACCAGTGTGATGAGACGATACCCTGTTGTCTGAATGCATGATCCATGACCTACATGGAGAAGCCTTGACCACACTCGACATGAACAATACCTCACTATTCATTTAAATCGGTAATACCGTGATATGTCTCTAGTTTAGATAACTTTTTTCAATAATACCTATATGATATCCATGATACCTCACTATAGTAATATGATACCAGTTGGTGCTTCTTATGCCCGAAGATTAAATTAAATAATTCTACAAGCGCACAGAACATCATTGTAACATTTCACATCGGAGTATTCCAGAGTATCGAATTTTCATAGGGAAGCAGAGCAGATAAAGATAATAGTACTTGACTTGCTCACACGGTTATGACCTATTCCTAAGACGGGGGTAAACCAATTGATAGAGAAAAATATGAGTGAATCACACTATCAAAAAAGGAAGGATTATTACGCCGCCTTAGCCATAGGTAAGTCAGTAGTCTAGTCGAGTAAACGAGTGAGTGCAACAATTCCAAGGTATTGGTCTCAAAAGGGTGTCAAGCCGATTAATGATGTTCTCTAAGCACGACAAAGGAGGAAGAGGGCTGTCTCCACCTCATACTAACTCCGCATTGATATCAAACTTCTATTCACTTCGGGGCATAATTGTACAGACCCGCGGATGGGAACTACTTCTGACCTTTGGGTAGCCTACTTGTCAGACCCTATTTTCTAGAATCTGTTGTGCATCCTATATCAATCCCTGGATCAGTAGCTGATACGCACAAGAACACAAATATGATAATCAAAAGCATACTTTGAATCGGTAAATAAGTAGGACACCTAGTATAAGACACTTAGTGGTGGAACGACATGGATCTTAACTATCCAAGTTCATTTGACCAACTAATAGTGAATCAGACAGCGGAAACTATGGCTCAATGCCACAAACAAACTTGAGAAGTAGAACCGAAAACCTAATCACCGTCGTCTTCTACAGTCTCTTTCTACTAAACCAACAACTCAAACGCATGTACATAAGGTACTCAACAAGGCTTACACTACACAAAGGTATATATATATATATATATATATATATATATATATATATATATATATATATATATATATATATATATATATATATATATATATATATATATATACACACACACACACACACACACACATACACACACACACATACATGCATATTTGGTCTTAGCAAGGAACATGTTGTATTGTTCATTTTCAGCAAGCAAAGTTTATGCAAAGTTCACTAAAACAAGTGAATGATTCATAGATAAAACAGAGAATTGATTGTCAATATTTTAGTTGGTTGGCCTTGGAGGAGTATGAAGCATTCCCAAAAATTCCCAACTTTTTGACCTCAATGGTCATACCGACCCGGCACACTTATCATCACTTCCAAAACACGAGTAGACTACTGCTCATGCACACATCATGGAAAGAGAGGTGGCTAACCTTTGTGAACTCAACCATAGCGCGTATGTGACCGCGACACGGCTATCCGGATAGATTTAACTCTGCAGAGGTGTACATCTTTACCCACGGACTATATCGCTCTTAGCAAGGAAGCAACAAAGTGAAAAAAAAAGTGCGGATCAGGGGCTTATTCATGAGACTATAATAGTCATCATGTAGACCTCCTGCACATTTAATGTGGGGATCAGAAGCCAGATCTCCTAAGAACACACTCCAGAGTCTACTCCTGGTTGCTTGTTTGCGCTACTACCTCCTAGGTGGATCAAAGTGGTAGGTACCGAAAAGTTAGGGTCAAGTCATGCCCATGACATGATATGTTGGTTGCACGGGGTTCACTAGGTTGATTGTTACAATAACCAGTCCTTACGTGGCCGAGCAGGCACCATGTCTCCCACACTAGGGGACTATTGCACCATCAAACATTCACTAGTGGCGTTGCCCGTGATCCAACCCATCTCATTATCACAGTCACTATCATCAGCAGCACCTAACACAGTTGTGCTACTCCCAACCCCAAGTATCACGCACATCACCAAACTCATTTCAACACATTTGCATAAGTATATGAGTAAAGTGTGTCAATGTAGAAACTTTGTGAGGGATCCTAAGCAGTCAAGTAGCAAGGTGAATGTGCTATCATAAAAATGATGTAACTATCCTAGAGTTATCAAGGTGATAGGTAAACAAGGATAAACAAGGATCTATGTATTAATGCTTAAGTAACGACATTAATATCGGTAAGAAAGTAGGACCATAACTACACAATCGGTGAAATAACAAGTAATGCATAATACTAAAACATGCCATATAATTGCATTGTGAAAATAGTAGGTTCAATCATGATCAAGAAAAAGTAATGCTTGCCTGATAAACACTATCCTAATCTTGAAGTTCTGGGTCTTCGGGCTCTTATGTCGAAGTTGATGTTTTTAAGTCCCTCCTCGAAGCTTGTTTCTTTCGACTTGTCCTTGGGCTTGGATTCTTCGACTTATCCTTGAAGATTGGATCTTTCTCGATTTTTGCGTAAGCTAGCACATAGAAACATTACGTATAAACAACTACCGAATAGAAATAAAGATTGAAAAGAGACAATAAGATCCGATTAAATTCAATAAGAACCGATAGAACACCAATGAAGAATAAGAGACACAAACCATGTACGATGCAGCACGTTTTACTTTAAGGAAGGTTTTATTATATTTTAAGAAGGCTATTAGGAGTGATGCATCGTGCACTAGGGTTTTTGATGTAAACAAAGGATGCTAAGCAATGAGAAGTCCATGCATGAAACTGAATGTGGAAACGAGCGTAGATACGTGTTCTTCGTACATTTGGCACTAAGACTTTATATAATCGCACCCATATAAAAGTACACGCAAGAAGTATACAAAGTGTGAGATGTGTTACTTTAAGAGCTTTTATATCTTATAGCATTACCTAATGATGATTAGCTATTAAATTATTTATTAAGTCAATTGTCATGCATCAAGCGCATGTCGGTGGTACCTGTAAGTGATCCAGTGAAAAAAAATTTGGATGAAAATCACCGAAATTTGCCGAATTTCATTTCTATCGGTGGTAACCGGCAAAACTTCTTACCGGGCCAAACATTTTGGCCCAATTTGAATTTTTTTTCCAACACAGCCCATCTAGCCATACTTGCATCTAGGGCTGGACGAAAAGCTCGTGGCTCGTTAGCTCGGCTCGGCTCGTGACTGGCTCGGCTCGTTTACTTTTTCTAACGAGCCGAGCCAGGTTTGTAGCTCGTTATGTTTAACGAGCCAGCTCGAGCTGGCTCGTGAGCCGCTTGCGAGCCAAACAAGCCAGCAAGTCTCAACAAACCCAGCACTCCTCGGTCCTCTCCTCCTTCCCACACCTTATTCCTTTCTCAAATCGAGACGCCACCACAGCTTGCCTCCTCCCAAGTTTCCATCGTGCGCCTGCCTCGCTCCGCTCGCGAGCCACACCACCTGTCTCGCTGGCCCGTCACCTAACTCCTTCGCCCGTCCACTTGCGAGCTTGCCCGAAAGAGATCCGCGAGGTTATCGGCGCCTCCTTTCTCCCATAGCAGCACCCGCCTCTCCCTTCCCCTCCGTCATCGACACTGCAGCCATCAGCGTCAAAGCTTATGGTGAGCACGAGCTCGTTTTCCTCACCGCTCTTTCTATGATTATGGCGACGACGGAAGGGGACCGAGTCAAGATCCAAGCCGCGGAGAGGCGACCTGATGCGTGGCGGCCGACAGCTCAAGCCGGGCGGTGCCACCCCTCCACCTACTCCCTTTATGCGATGGTGTCGGATCCTTCATGTCACCAGCCCCTCTCCCTTCTCGGCCGCGACGACCTCCGCGACGTAGGCCTCCTCTGCCTCCCCGCCCGGCACGCCGTCGTGCTCAAGAACGTGAAGATGTACCCGACGGCGTGGTCGTCGTATTGTTCCTTAATCACGACAGAGATGCTGAGGCGAGCAGCGAGCTTAACGAGCTGGCTCGCGAGCCAGCTTGAGCTCGTATCGAGACGAGCCGAGTCAGCATTCTAGCTCGTTAAGATAACGAGCCGAACCGAACCAGCTCGTTATCCTAACGAGCTGGACCGAGCCAAGCTGGCTCGGTAGTCCAGCCCTACTTGCATCCCCATGTGTACAAAAGTCTATCGAAACCTTAGCCGCCGCCAAATTTGTTTCTCTCTCCTCTCCGATCTCTAGTCCAGCCACCGCATCTCTCCCTCCTCTTCGCCTCTCCACGCGGATCCGACCAAGGATGGTGCCCCTAACTGCCCCACCGTGAGCACTCACCCGAAGCCCGGCCTCACCGGCAACGCGGAGGCCTGCTCGTCCACGAGCAGCCGCATCCCCTGCCGCCCGCTGTCGCACTCCTCGAGCCCCTTCAGGAGCGGAGCCGTAGTCAATCACACGAATGCCACATCGATTGATTTACTTGATTGGGTTTAATTGATATGGCCTGATAGTACTGCTAGTTGCTCTGTGGTCACATGGTGACGCACTGACGCTACCGGCTCCGAAATCTGTACACGAGCTAAGAATGTGTATTTACGGAGCTTGTTCTTGTTAAAATGGATTTTTATGTATTGTGGTCGCAAAGTCTAATAAAGTATTTGGTCCTCCATTTTATTTGTGATCGATGCATTAGTTTATTTCCACTGTTTTCTTTCCATTGCTGAAATTTCGCTGAATGTGCCGGATTTCGTTCAGAATTCAGTTTTTTGACCAAATTTCGGACAAATTTTGGCCAAATTCAAATTTTCATTTGAGAAATTTCGTCCCAAAAATACGAAAATCGACGAATTTCGTGAATTTCGGTCTCATCGCTTGGCCCCAAAATTTTTTTGAAACCGAAACTCTGAACACTGACGTGATCATGTTTTAGTTATCCTTAATCACACATCCTATGGTTTAAAGGTTACATTTAATTTACAAGTATTAATAAATTTACTATTATAACTAAAGTTAATTATTTAAATCTATCGAGGTTGCATGTGTCATAGAGCATAATGATGCAATACTAATTAGATTTAATATACTAACGATAAGCACTTAAAATGTTATAAATAAACTTCAAGAAAGATGAATCCCAACAACGAAATTAAAATATAAATTCAAAGAGAAAATCAAGGAAATGACAAATATTATAAAATTGGTTTGGGTAGATAGGTTTTGAATTTAGATACATATAGGAGAAAGAATCAGATCCATAGGAGTTCGGATGGTGTAGGTATTGATTTTACAGTGGACCTTTTTGATTTATTCCGAAACTAGAAAGGAAATAATGCTGGTGTTGATCGGTGCCTGCCGGTTGCATGGGCTTGCGAGTTGCGAGACATGAAGATGGGCCCTGAGAAGTTTGTGTCGTACGTGGGCCAGTGGAGAAGAAATAACGGAGAGTAGAACGTGGATGGATGGGCGGGCGGAGGACTCGCTCCTGTCCGCCATGGCCGAGCAACAGAGATCGATCCAATGGCTCAGCAGCGGCCAAGGACGACCGGGATAGGGAGGAATCGGATGTTCGTGACAACGAACTCATTTGAGGCATCACCAGGGCTTGGGGATGAGCACAGGCGGCCAGCAGCAGGAGGCAGCTCGGCGGAGCTTTGAGGCTCGCGGTTGTGCTTGTGCAGAGACGGAGTGAAAGGGGACAGAAGCTGGGAAGGTTGAGTAGGAGCAGTTGTTGCTTACCAGGCGCTCATACTCGACGGAGACGCGCTAGCAGTGAAGATCGACGCGGCGGACGGAATTGGGGACGAAGCAAGGTTGCCGGGGACTCTTAGAGGAGTGTGGCGCTCAACGGAGGAGGTGGTGGTGTTGTGGGTGGGGGTTTGTCAGGAGAGTGAGGCCCTATTTATCGACCGGAAGTCGCGCAAGAAATATTGCCGGTGGCCGGCGGCGAGATATTGTGGCGCATTGAAGGCGTGGCTTGTCGTAAGGGCTAAGGCACGGTCAAGAATGAGTATGCTACATCTACGAAATTGCTACGCAATTCCCACGCATTGAAGTTCAATCCGGGCTTTCACGTCGCGTCGCCAGCCGGCTGGCACTATGTTTCCCGCGACTTACGAGAACAGACGCCGGGCCGCCTGTGTGTTTACTGTTTGGCTTAATTATGGGTAACGATCCTGATTAGATGGCCCAACGTAAGCGCGTGGGAATTGTGTAGCAATTTCGTAGATGTAGCATTACTCGTCAAGAATTGCTGCGCGCGTGACGTGTGTCAGGTCGGCACTGCATCTTGGACGGCGGCGATTTGCGGTGCTCGACAGTTGGACGGCGAAGAGGAGAGCGAGCACTGTGGCGGAGCAGCTTTTCTCGGCGGCGGCGTTTGCTTGCTTAGCACCAACCAGTATCATATTACTATAGTGAGGTATCATAGATATCATATAGGTATTATTGAAAAAAGTTATCTAAACTAGAGATATATTATGATATTACCGATTTAAATGAATAGTGAGGTATTGTTCATGTGAGTGTGGTCAAGGCTTCTCCATATAGGTCATGGATCCTGCATTCAGACAACAGGGTATCCTCTCATTGCACTGGTAGTTTCATTGCCGGAAGCTGCTTATAGAGTTAGGGGGCTTTTGGAACGCGGGATTTTTTTCTGTTTCTGCGTTTTTCCTGTGAACAGTCAACTGATTCCTGTGAAATTCCTGTACAATTCCTGTGAAAATCCTGCGTTCCAAAGGGGGCCTTAAACGGGAAAGAGTCTAGATTTTATGCTCACAGGTGCTAGTACCGACAAGTTTTTTTTTTTTAATTATACAGTACAACTCAGACATGTACAACGTACGCAGATACGCAATCTCTACTCTTATAAGCATCTTCGAAGACTGAGCCGTCAAATCCTCTAAATTGATAAACCACTGGCGCTTCGCTGTCGACGGCCACGTCGCCTACCGCTGAAAGCACAAAAGCTGTTAAATCCTAGAAAATTTGCTCCCACCGAGAGTCGAACCTAAGACCTCAAAAATGCTACTCGGAGCCAAGAACCCTTTCACGCTAGTACCCACAGTTGACCGTTGTTAAATACATAAAACGACCTCCAATTTATCGGTTAATAAAAGGTATTGCCCAAACTTCAATGCGTGAAACTAATAAAGTTCCACATGTTATTTCGCGGCATCTTCGTCTGTGCGCCAAAGCAAGTGGGGCACATATCATCACTGCAATAGTTTAATTATTTGATTGATTAGGTGGGTTTTAGGTGGGGTGGGGCCGCCGGCGACTTGACCTAGACCTGTACTGTACCGGGCGGCCCATCTTTGCTCACCTCCTCGGCCCCTCTGTCATTCTGCTTTGTTGACCTGCTCTCTCTTCACTCACTCAGCTCACCGCCGCCGTTCAGCTCGACGTTGCTCTTTGGCACCCTTCAGTTCAGCAGCTCACTGCCGCGTGGCTAAGGTTTGGTGCTTGTGCCGTTCATCTGTACATGCGTCTCCATATATGACTGTGTGTTCCCCGGTTTGAATGGTTCTTTTTTTCTTTTTTGATATCGGTTTGATTGGTTCTTTGATTTCGCAGGTTTTGGGGCTTGCTTTCTGTTGGAGTTCTCTCGGATGGACATCGTAACGAGGGCGCTGAATGACGTCCTGAGCAAGCTGGGCGACATGCTCATAGGGGAATTCCAGCTGCACGCGAGCATCAGAGACGAGATTTCCTCGCTGATCGACGAGCTTGATTGGATGCATGCTGCCCTACTCGAGATGTCCGAGGCTCCCATCGACAAGCCACCCGACGACACCGATAAACTCTGGGCGAGGGACGTTAGGGAGCTGTCCTACGACGTGGATGACTGCATCGACAGATACATTTTGAGTGTTGACGACACAAACGAGCCAAAGAAGGAGCTGAATGGCCTCATGGGTTTCATTAACAGAGGGGTTAAACTGCGCAACAGGCCAAGATTCGCCATGATATTGGCGCAGATATCAATGGCATCAAGAGGCGCATCAAGGAGCTCAGTCAGCGCCGCGTTCGTTATAAGGTGGATCATGCAGCTGCAAAGACTGCTAGGCCAACCTGAGTTAAAATGTTTAATACTCCGCGGTTTGGTGATATATGGTAATGAATGTGCTTAATTCATTCCTCAAATCATGATCATTACAGCCGAATCATGGTCTCCCACTATGTCAAAACTTTAATTCCTCGATTATTTTTCTTTTATTTAATTTACTCTCAAAGGTGGTAACTCTTTTTAATTACTCCTAATATATTAAAGATAAATAAACAATATGCCATTGAGTAAATTTTGAATATACGGCAATATTGAATTTAATCACTTCCAAAATATCTCACACCAGGAGATTTACCACCTATGCTGCACCAGGCCATTCTCACCCTATGGCACCTGTGGAAGGCAAGGAACGACCATCGCTTCGGTCGGAGGAAGTGGACAATTTTGCAAGTACACATGGCCACCCAGGCTGTAATCAAGGATGAACAGGTGGACTCCTCCATGGTGCCGAGCCGGATACATCCGCCTCCACAGCAACAAGATGTAGCAGGTGGGTGTGTGCGTCGCGCCGCCGTCAATCTGTGCGTCTCGTTGCTGTGGTGGCGGATGTATCCGGCTCGGCGCCATGGAGGAGTCCACCTGTTCATCCTTGATTACAGCCTGGGTGGCCATGTGTATTTGCAAAATTGTCCACTTCCTCTGACCGAAGCGATGGTTGTTCCTTGCCTTCCACAGGTGCCATAGGGTGAGAATGGCCTGGTGCAGCAAAGGTGGTAAATCTCCTGTGTGAGATATTTTGGAAGTGATTAAATTCAATATTGCCGTATATTCAAAATTTACTCAATGGCATATTGTTTATATATCTTTAATATATTATGAGTAATTAAAAAGCGTTACCACCTTTGAGAGTAAATGAAATAAAAGAAAAATAATCGAGAGAGTAAAGTTTTGACATAGTGGGAGACCATGATTCGGCTGTAATGATCATGATTTGAGGAATGAATTAAGCACATTCGTTACCATATATCACCAAACCGCGGAGTATTAAACATTTTAACTCAGTTTGTTCTTGATGATACATCCCTAAACAAATTCTTGTCTCTAAGACTAGTCGCAAAGGGAGATTATCCCAAGAGAAAATCTGAAAAAGTCACTCCTTTTGCATCTCATTTGGTTGAATGAGATGCAAGATGTGAAATCGAGACACGTACCAAGACCAAGGTAAGGCAAATAGGTTCGTGATGCCATCGCCTGCCGAGAAATTCTTCACGCATTCAAACCTGATTAGAATTTGAACAAAGAAGCAACGTGGGATTAAGAAAATTATAGATTGGATCTGAAAGAGTATTTAGACGGAAAGCAAAAAAAAAAATTGGCAGCGGCGGGAATCCAAATATTGATGATCGCGCGTGCATAAAGGCAGGGTAATACGATGGGACTGCGGATCGTCTATATGCAGGACGTGCATAAAGACAGGGCAATACGATCGAACATGACCTCCTATTTGCAGAGCTTCCTATGATTAACATGTGATAGATCGGCCCAACAGTCCATTAAATCTTATCAGCTTAGCCTAACTCAGAGAGTCAAGATTTCGAAACAAAAGAGTCAACATTTTTGTTGTTCTATTTCAACATTTTTAAAATGAAATCAACATTAGTAACAACAAAAATGTTGACATAGTCCAAACAAAATGTTGATGTATTACATTCAAAATGTTGACAAAAATTTTAAATTTTAAAAAATTCAAAAAATATGCATATTGGATCTCATTTTGAATAATTAATTATAACAAACACGTAGGTTCAAATGGCTATGAAAACAGACTTGTTTAAGAGAAAAATACGTTTAAAATTTCAAAAATTTATTTTTTTCTCCCTCCTCCCACCCGCCCCAATCAAAACACACCACGTGTCGCCCAGCTGTCCTCTCTCCCTCAACCTGCAGCGCACACAGACCGTTGGATGGCTTCCCGCATGAATCTCAAAGCGTTCTATCAAAAGGATTTTGTAGGGCGGGTTACATAGGATCCACCGGATCGAACCTATAGGTCAGCCCACGGCCTGCTCGACATCGGCCCACGGCCCGCTCGATGCCTTCTTCCTCGCGTCGCCGCCACTGCCGCACCGAGCTCACCTCGCCGCCGCCCGTCGTTGTGGTGCTCACCCCCGCCGCCACCCTCGACCGCCGCCACGCTAACTACTCTGACACGTGACGCCCCCACCCCTACACCACCTATTGCCGACGGCCACCACTGTACCGCGGCCGGCGGTGTCCCCGCCGCCTCGCAGCCCCGCCCGCATCGTGCCGCCCACCGCCGGTCCGGCATGCCGCCGTATTTCTATGTCCGGAGGGAGGTGGAGGAGAGATTGGGGGTACAAACCCAACGCACTAAGGGATTCTCAGGAGAGATGGAGGGTACAAACCCTGCGCACTAAGGGCGTGATTGGTTGTTGTAGGAACGCTGCCTGGCCTGCTTCTGGGGAGCCAGGTCCCAGCTGGCCTGCAGCGCACGGGCCTGGCCCGGGAGAAACGAATTCCAGTTTCGTTTCCTCGGAGCCTGGCCGAGGCTGCTTTTTGCATCGTGCGAGTCAGGGTTGGCTTATTCAAGCAGTCAACCAATCAACCGTATTTGTATGCACATAGCCTAGCTAGACTTGGTTTACTCAACCAATCAAATGATGGCTGCACGCGCAGGGCCTGGACGGGGCAAAAACACCCAACCAATCACCCCCTAAGGGATTCTCCGGCAAGAAGTCCCCGCCCCGCCCTCCTCCATCGTCTCTGGCGGCTCCCGCCGCCAGATCCGCGGCTGCCGCCCTCCTCCGCGCTAACCCGGCTTGGCCAAGCTTGTCGGCGGTAGCTATGGCGTCGGGGAGGTCGGAGGAGGAAGAAAGCTGTGCGACCGTTGGATGCGTCTGGAGCACTAATCTCAAAGCGTTCTATCAACTCAATCCCTTCGGACGACCTACGTATAGGATCCGCCCAATACGATTTATATAGAAAAATGGCCTGATGGGCTGTTAGCAACAGAGGGGTTATGGGCCGGTTGCTGTGGGCCAATCATGATCGATTAGGTGGGTTCTCTTGTTAATAAGCTTTGCACCTCGTGGTTCCTATATGGAGGCCCATGAGCAACCCAGTGCAGCCCAACTGACGCCGTTCTTCGTCTTCCTTATCGCCGCCGGCCGGCCACGGTGCGACGGAGCAGACCAAACATTACATTAGGCCCCGGCGTGCATCGTTTTTTTTTTTTTTGTGCCTCCGACAAGGCCTTCGCGATCCCATCAATGGTGTGGAACCCAAATGAGGAGTGGGTGTGGGAGTGCGTAAAACAACTGGTCAACTGCTGCGGGGTGGGAGTGCGTAAGATGAGGAGTCTCACGGGTACCTTCGGCAGCCCTGCACGTTCGTACTCAAACGTGGCAGTGCAGAGATGGTTCCATATGCTATATACACCCATCCCGTCTGCTGTGCAAGCTTCCCTTGAAGTCAATGTTTTGAATGGAAAAGCTAATTTCATTGGCAAAATATCTGCTTCCACTGGGGCAGATAAAAACAAAACCATTTTGTATGATAGTAAAGTGGCAGGCACAGAGTTCATCCTAGGAAGTGGTCAATCTGTTTCCTTAGTTCGTTCTATAGTTGCTGCAAGACACAGTGAGAACCTGGTGCTGAAGATTTATGCTTGGGCATGACGGATGTATTATTTGCACACTAGGCTCCTATGACTTGCAGATGAAGATCATTTGGACTGGTGTGTTCAGACAGAAACGTCCCGATACATGGATGAAAATCAAACACGCTTTAGTGTTAGCGTGAAATGAGGCTTCCGCGCGCATCACTGGTTTGCCGTGTCAGGGCCACGACGCATAGGAGTTGGCATGTAATGTAAGAGCCCGTAACCAGACAAATAGCGCTCCAAGAACACCTTGCCCAGCTGCCGGACAGAGTGAAAAACAGGTGATTCTATGTTGAAATTCACACAATAAAGTTCCTGAAAAAGTCATGGTTATCCATATATAGAGGACTCGTAAATCTTGTCCAAAAGAATGGCTAGACTCTTTGTAATTTCAGTTTTTCTTTCTTCTGGTTTTCTTTTACCATACTCCTAGTGATTCAAATATATAACCAGGAGAAGCTTGTTCCTCATGTTTCTTACGGAAAAAAGAAAAAAAAAAAGGGTTCCTGCAAAGCAAAGCCAACCCATCTTGATCCAAATGGCGCTGGTTAGGATAAGGGAATGTGCATGAATTCTTCCCAATTATGTTTGAAAACAGAACATTCATGCATGACGTTCCCGCAGAACTAAAGTTCTGGCATTCCACACAGCACCTGATTCACAATCATCACTACAACAATTTTGACATTCTATGACGATATAATTTTGTCACAGAAGGTCTAAAATTCGTCACAAACTAATTTCCATGACGCAGCGGTGATAAAAATCGCTTTGTTATAGAAGGTGCGTAGCTGATTACGTTCTGTGACATTTTCATTATTTTTGTCATAAATTTGTGGTGTTCCACAGAAACATCATAAACGTTTATGACGCTCTCAAGACGCTTGTAATTTTCGTCACGAAACGTTAGACCGAAACCGGCCTGGCAGGCCAATTTTTTGGCCCATTATTTTCACGGGCCCAATTAATTCACATGCCTTTTTACATTCGGCCTGTTAATTTCACAGGCCATTGAACTTTTAGCCCACTTAATTATCAGGCCTTTTTACTTTCGGCCCGCTTAATTTGAAGACCTTTTTACTTTCGGCCCACATAATTCGCATGCCCTTTTACTTTCGTTCCGCTTATTTCGCAGCCTTTTTACTTTCAGCCTACTTAATTATTAGGCCTTTTACTTTCGACCCGCTTAATTAGCAACCATTTTAATTCCAGCCCGCTAAATTCAAACTTTTGGCCTGATTTTTGAGCTATTAATCTTGTGACACTTCTTTTCGCATCACAAAAAACCAAGCAAACAATATTATGGGCCGACCACATTTACACAGAGAGACATTCATCACACAGCCATCAGTCAATCATTACATTAACATAGAGCAAATCACCAGTTCCTAAGTGTTAATGAGATCTCACTCTTGTTAATCCTTGAGAGTAGGCATAGTCAGATATAAACATCAGCCTTTTGTTCTCGATGTTCACTCCATCCCTGCTTTCTTCCATTTCTCTTTCCGCTTACTACCTGGCATCATCACAACAAAAAATCTGAGGTCGTCAATGGCAAGCAATTCAAAGCTTAAGTCGAAGTAAACAGGCAAGTTATAGCACCGTGCAAACAACCAAAAGTGAGAAAAGAAATCAATTTATAGGGCATAGTAGTCTGGCAGCAAATTAACCACCAAAATAACTCTTAACAAATTTGAACAAGACAATACTTCTGAAGAACTCTGAATCAAAAGGGAGAAAATAACTAACATGAGCAATACGTATGTCACAGCTCAATCAAAATTATTTCTGTTTTACAGTTCCATATCTTGCCAACCACCACATGCAAGCACAAAATAAATACCAAGAAAGCTGAAGGAAACTTACATTGGTGTCAGATGTCCATAGGGTCAAGTTGTCACGCAGGAGCTGCATGATCAAGGTGCTGTTCTTGCAGGGTTCTTCACATAGGCTCTGTCCGGCTCTGAGATAGCTAGGCTTTCAACAATCATCACGACAGAATCAGTTCAAGCAAATAAAAGTGAAGCAACAGAAATAACAGAAGAAAATATATGACATGGCTGCAAGGTGCATCTGTCTACATGAGCAACCAAGCTACACGAGAACTAATCATGACTTCTCAGAGCACATCATGACATCAATGAGTCAATTATTACTGAAAATGTGCTCTGTACAGACTATTTGTATTCACCAGCTAGTCAGAAGCACTTTGCCTGAAATCTAGCTTGTGTACATAATTGAAATAAGGTGCATATATGCTAATCAAACCATTTGCTGTATCTGAATATACTGCCTGAATATGGTTTCAACTGAACAGTTAAGTTAATAGAGAGATCCTCTGAAGAAATACGGTATGCACCGGCATATCTAACTTGAATTGTTTCTAAGGAGAAAAACATGTATCATAAACAATCAAGTCACAGCTATCTACACGCACGGCATTTGCAATTCTAGTGAGACACAGCTATCTACATGTAAATAACGAGGAACAGCTGTTAGCTTAGCACATGGCAATGGAACTTAGCAGGGTTTTAGGTACAAGTAACAAAGCACAGGCACTAGCTGCATTAGAAATAACACAAATGCACCACGTTTCTGGTTGAAACTATCAGTAAAATGAAATTCAAACTGAACAATCTGAGTTACTTACCATTTCACAAAAGAAAGAAGAAACAAGTCAGAATATATGCTAATGAAAATGTTTGACTGAAAACTCAGGAACAACTCATCTTAGAGTTGGATGCACTTTCTATGTGTTCTGCCTGACTGGGTATTCTAAATATTCAGATATTCAAGTAGAGGCAGTACACTGTAACACAAGTAGAGCAATCTAGCCTGTGTTTTTTCTAGAAGTATAACATAGTATTCTCATGCCCCTTCACTAAAATAATTTCCTGAAAAGAGCAGCTGAACTAGCACAATCCATGATGTCTATTGAAATACTGCGCACAGCCATATCCAACAGGAACGAATACTCGCTCTACAATCCATTTGTAGTGTTTATGTACTCACAAATCAAACTATTCACGCTACAGATCAGGCTACACTCAACCACACAACAGCAGCAAGCAAAGAATTGCGCTACGAACACTGTTCCCCTGTTCACCACAAGCAACCAAAGCCAATCATCTGTAGCAACGAATCAGAGAGGGCAGAAGCAGGTGAACGACGTGCTTACGCAAGGTGGATCATGATGGGGTTGGCGTCGTAACCACCGCACGGAGCCTTCGCTTGCAATAGCTGCCGCGTCACCACCTGGAGCAACCGGATCTCGCCGTGCCCGACCATGCCGAGCCGGTACACAGATCTGTTAATTAATAACGATTCTACCGTAGATTCATCACTATTTTTGGGGTTTTTTTCATTTTCGACTAACTTTTACGATGTTTCGGCGTTTCGTCACTAAAAACATCAAAACAGACCCGTTTGGTGACGAAAAGGCGTCGCTGTTGCCTTTCGGACCCACTAGTCAGGTTGTTATGACGAAAACTAAGCGTCACTACCGTTCATTCCAGGATTTCGCCCACGCGCGTCTTAGTCAGCACATGGGTGGACCCACATATTTGTCACCAGAGGGAGATTTCGCCCCCCCGTATCCTAGTCAGTACATAGTGGACCCACATACTCGACACGGGAGGGGGATTTTACCCGACCGCATCCTAGTCAGCAAATGATGGACCCACACATTCATCGCCGGAGGGGGGATTTCGCACCCCCGCATCCTAGTCAGCATGTTTTGGACCCACACGTCAGTCAAAATTCATCTTTTGCTAGAGGATTTCCCGCACACTCATCCCAGTCAGCAAAGCGTGGACCCACATGTCAGGCGCAATTTGTCATTAAAATGGGGAAATATGCCCACACGCATCATAGTCAGCACATGTCGGACCCACACGCATCCCAGTCAGCATAATTTGGCCTCACATGTCCGGCATTATTTGTCATTAAATTGTGCCCAGGCATATCCTAATCTGCACATGGTGGACCCACACGCATCCAAGTCAGCATATTGTGGACCCACACGTCAGGCAATATTCGTCATTAAAATTGTGCCCACGCATATCCTAATTAAATTTTCTTGCATGTGAATGAATAGCCCTTTGTGGGCGTATTTCCTTCAAAAAAAGAAATCAGCACATGACGGACCCACATGCATCCCAGTCAGCATATTGTGGACCCACACGTCAGACAGTGTTCGTCACTATTACTGTACATATTTTAGTGGATTATACCCGCCGCATATCCTAAAGCGCATAGCGGACCCACATGCATCCTAGTCAGAACATCGGGACCCACACATTAGACAGTTTTTGTCATTAACGGGGAATCTTGCCTGACGTGTGGACTCAATTCAAATTCCGTACCAAATGGCCCATGTACTTATGCAAAAAAAGGGGGTGCGTTATCAAATTGGGATCGGCCCTGTTTCCTTTCCCATGTCTGTAGGTCGGTGCGGTGCTCGTTCGCTCCGCCTCTCATCAGCGCCGCCACTGCACCAGCCGGCCTCTCCCTCGCCACTTTGTCTCTCCTCCGGTCGCTGAACCTAGGCCCCTTGGGAATAGAGATTCACAGCCACCGTCCTCTGCAGGTTCGACACCCCTGCCACAAGACGCGCTCTAGCCTTTTGCCGCCATGTTTCCGCAAATCCGAGGTCTGCTGCCGGCGATCTACGCTGGGTGGTTCCCGCATCACCCTCTTCATCTTCTGCAGTGGTGAGACCCCAAGTTTTTTTTTCATTTTTCAAGCAATACGTTCCACAAGTTTATTTTTTGCCACTATTCTTAGAAATTCTAAGACAAACATCTTATGTGATTAGTTCCTCACGCTCTGCCACTGCTTCCGTGCAATTCAGTGATAGATGTCTCGTACCAACCAACTACGCTCGCTGCCAGGACAGGGTGCTGCTGCCCTTGTTGGGAACAATCAGCGATAAAGGAAGATGCCTGTGGTGAGTCATGCCCAGACATCTGGTCCCCATACGAGGCAGAGAGGCAGATCTATGAACAAGAGGCCTCGAATGACGATGTCTCCGGAGGGTTATAAGGGTTAGCGTCATCGCTTTACTGAGCGTACTTCTGGTCCCAACGATGAGGAGTACACCGAACAAGAAGAACAACCCCCAGCTGAAGATGAGCCGTTGATGGATGTGAGGGGCTTTAGCAGTATGAGTATCAGAAGGTTACGCAATGTACTAGAAGATGATTAGTTTGGAGGAGACACTGGTGTTTTGACTATTACTCAGAAGAGTTTGATGCACTCCTGGAATCTATTGAAAGTCAGGCTGTTTGAACACAGGACACTGGACTGGGCAGTTCTGAAGAGAGCCTCGGGGGGTGTCAACATCTCTGCATACTTTGAAAGATTCAAGGGATTGAGTGATTTAGTTTCACAGCACAATAGATATGTCGAGGAATGGGTCCAAGTTTTCTATACTACACTTTGGGTTCCTATTGACCGAAGTTTTATCTCATTCGTATTTGAGAATCATAGATGCACAATCACAAGAGAGGAGCTAGCTGGCCTTCTCGGAGTTGATCTTCACCCTGGAAGGTGTCTACATAACTTAGTGTATGGAAATGCATGCCCACCTCACCGTGCTTTGGTCGGTGCCAACTTCTCTACAGATGAGGAGGTGATTACCCTTTTTGGTGAACCTCTGACTGTTGGAACATCGTACCGCACGCCTACCTTGCTTAACCCAGAGGCAAAGGTGGTTCACAGGGTACTGAGGAGGACCTTGTTACCACGGATCCCCAATGATGAGACCATCACTTCTCTTCAACAATGGCTTCTGCTTTGCATCATGACTGGCCAAGCGTTCGACATTGTGGACTTTTTACTTTCTGAGATTGAGGATGTCATCTTTGATGGGATGTTCTTATCCCAAAGCTGCCGCACGCTCATTTCATCTTGTTCTTTCTAAGTCAGATGAGGAAGCGGAGGTACGAAGAGAAGTACAAGATTTCATCGTCAGCTTTCTCCCCGTACACACCGGCTTCACTAAGAGGCAGACGCCGTGGCCAGAGGGACATGATTCAAGCCATTGACATGCCCCCAACTGCTGATCTGTGTGCTAGAGGTAGTCAGCCTGACCTCCAAGTTGAACTACCAAATCCAAACCAAGAGATTGTGTTGGATGCTGTGAGTGAAAGCGATGACGATGACATTCGTTCAACTGTGACATCGCCTGCAGTCAAGCCCGACGCTGATAGCGTGAGAATGATGGTGGCATGTCAGAATAAGTTGGTGAAACTGGTTCAACAACGAAAGGAAGCAGACAGGGGTTTGGTTGAGCACTGGATCATGAGGTTTAGGCAGCTTAATAGGATGCGTGAACGTAACAAGGAGATAATGGCAGAGTTAACGAGGCGGCAGGAAAACCAATATCATTTTACTCAAACTGTGGTACAAGCTCTTCGACCGGCACTCGCAAATATTCCGTGGCTCGACCTTCGAGCGGCAGCGGCAGAGGTGGAAAATAGCCACCGTATCCCCGACACCAACACCTACACCAATTCCAAGGTGGCTGCCTCAACTACTACTTTGGCCGCGGATGACCGAGAGAATAAACTGGAGAGATGCATTGGCCGTACGATATACATTTCTTTCTTATTCGGACATTTGAGGTTTTAATTTGTGAACAAAGTTTTTTTTCTCGAGTGCTCAAAAGATTTTATTCCCAAGGTTTTAACTTGCTTGGGACAAAAGACTATGTTGTTGTTGTTGGCAAAGTTATTGTATTTTCATAGAAAATTGTATTGGACAAGGTAATTGTGTCTGTTGTTGACATTGTTGTATTTTTCTTAGAAAATTGTATTGGGCAAGGTAATTGTATCTTTTTAGACAAAGTAATAATGTATTCGATTGGATTGTATTGTTAACTCTGCTCAGAGGATTGAAAGGAACTAACCACATTTGCTATTCGAAACACGACACGATCCCCTGTTCAATATCTTCGATCACGGGACGATCCCCTGTTATAAATGCTCGATCACCGGATGATCCGCTATTCTAAATGCTCGATCCAGGACGATCGTCGGTTCTAAATAATCGATCACCGGACGATCCAGTTTCTACTCGTGCTACCAAACCTCGAACGAGATCGTGGAAAATTGTTAGCGAGTGTAATCCGCTGTGGTCAATAATGACAACGTTAGATGCAAGTTATGAGTGATAAGACAAAATTCATGCATGGGATGACATTGTTCAGAAGTTGGTTCAGACGAAGCAAGTACTTATTACAAAACGCACATCCTTCTAATGATGAGTCCAGCAAATACACAATGCAGAATCCTAATACAACAGTATATCCTTTTCTAATCAATCGGGTCATCAATGTTACTAGAAGGACACCCGATGAAGTACGGATATTTATAAGTATGAGTAGCACTCCAGAAGTGCTTCTGCAGCTTCATTGTATCCAGGCGCATGGATAGGCACTAGTGTGGTTCTCCAAAGCCACCAGAATACAATGCATCAAAAAACACCTGAGTGATTCCATGGAAATCGAAATCAGTAACAAGATGATCATCCTTGTCATCCCTATGTTTTGGTAACAGCTCCCTGAGTTGATCGGCCAGGTTAACGGAATTTCTCAGCACCCGCTGTTCAACCCCGTTGGGATCACTTCTTCGCACGAACACTACAAGGTATGTTCCCCGTGATGCAACAATGCAAGGTTTTCCGCCCTCTACTTCTCCGAAACCATAACAAACTGGATTACGAGAGTGAGGAGAAAAATCAGCCGATCGCAGTTCGCCCGAGAGCTGAATAGTGGAGAATTCCAGTGATGCTTTATTGAGTATCAGTAGAGAGTTGCGACCAATATCACCCCAGTATAGGGACCGGTTGCCGATCGAGCCAAGGTCCTTCAACGGTAGCCAACCAATCTGGGCGACTTGTTTTCAAGGTTCAACTGACCAGTTCCTTTCAGTCCAGGAGAAGACCGCAGTTCGTACCCTAGTCCCAGCATGCTCAACGAAAAGTACTATGACACGGAAGGAGTTTGGGTTCCCATCCGAGTGGACCAAACGGGGATTGTACTGCATCGCAAACTGATGTTCAACTGTAGTGTCCTCACAATCATGAAAAAACCAGATAACCAACTTGTCATTGGGTTGTACACCGTGAGTATCCCCTCTAATGGATCCATCAGAAGTAGTAATCCGTCGTTGCAGTCACAGATTTCCCAGCAGAAAGATTCACTACTGGAGTTGAGCACTTTGGTGAGGAAGAAATCCCCTCTTTCAACAACGGCGTTGATCTTCGGATCACAATCCCTAGTGATGGTGAAAGAGGGAAACATAGGGACAATGTTCTCCTGTGGGGATTCGTTGCAGAAATAGCCCAGGAGTGGCAGCGCCGAGTGCATGCTACAAAACTGACGGTGAAACTTCGGCGAATACAGCCGCTCTCGCCAGGCCTTTTTCGTGTACATGGCGTTGAGAAGCATCTTATGGCAGGGGACTTGGGCGAGAATCAATACCTCAAGGTTGTCACCGAGTGAGCTGGAAGCAGTTTGTTAACGTGTATATTTGTGATATATCTGTTCATGCCTTGGGAGCCAAGTCTTGCTCCTTGTTTGTAGGGATTCTATCACATGTAATCTGACTATAAATATAAACCTCGACGGGCACCACGATTGTGTGCCGAGCCTTCCCAATCTCCTCTTCTATTCGTTCACATGGTATCAGGCTGGTTCGATCCCGAACCCTAGTCGGTTCCGCTCCCCTTTGGCTCGCCGCCACCACAGCACGCTAAACCTAGCCCGCTGTCGCTCCTCCACCCACCGCCATGTCGCAGCCTACCGCTCCTTGTTGGCGTCTCTTACGATCACGCGGGAAACACGCGACCGCGGGGAGACGCCGGGGGTTATGGAATTGTTCACTTGCACTATTTAACTAAATAATCCACAACTAGTAACAAGTACTAGATATGAATTATAAGGTTTGTCATGTTAAATAGAATATCCGCAAGCGGACGGATAACCCGTTGTAGCATTTCACCCGAGAGTATTCCAGGGTATCGTATTTATATTTTCCCAAAGGAAGACATGGTTGACAAGAGTACTTATGTTCATGGTGTTACAAATGATAGATGATATAACCACATTCCAATGCAGGGGTAAGGTTTAATAATAATAAGGATAGTGCGACACACACGAAGGCATTCCACTCTCTCTAATAAAAGGCGAGAGACAATCCTAAGCAATGCTAAGTTAGACTAGCGAGCTACTACTCCAAAGGTACAACATTCATATAGCGTGCACAACCTCTACCTATCATCTAGCGTCATGCAAGCACAAGCAAGCGTCTAATGCCTAGGCAACATCGGGAGATCCGGCATACGCAAGGTCTGCCTCGCGACTCCGGCCTATTTACGTACTCCTATGCCGTGCCCGAACGTGGAGGGTTCCTTTGGATGGACAGGGCTATCACTTCCTGCCACCTACCTCTACAAACCGTGGGACACACACATACCCAAGGGTGGATAGACTACCCCGGCACCATGCCGGCGTTACTAACCACGACTCTAGATCCCTCGAGGCACCCCCAACCCTTCGGATCGACGGGGTGATAAATCTAGACCACCTTTGCAGGACAATGAGCCCGATGCCTAAACATGAGAACAACTAGCCTAACTAGCATAAACTAGATAAAAGGGATCAAAGCTAGCACTAAGTCATGCATAAGCGTTTGTCGCCCAAGAACGAGCGACGAACGATGAACGATTAAGCAAGTTCAAGAATAATCGATGATCGAGTATGAACGAACGAAGAACGAACGATGAACGAGCATGAACGAACAACGAACGATCATACAAGATCATGATAGAACTAGCAAGCTCATAACAACTATATGAATACTTGTATTCCATAGATTAAATAACAAGTCTTACAAAGAGAGAGAAAGGATACAAGAGCGCTACCCAATTCTCCACAAGACTTTGGGAGCAATAGGGCAACCCACTACTCAGCCTAGCACTACCTAGAATTGCCTCTAGCTCTAGTGTGAGAAGGAGGGAATGATCCTTGTGTATTGTGTGTGTGTTGGAAGGAGGGGGGTACCCCTCCTTATATAGGCTTTGAAGGTCGGTAACTTTGAGGCGGTTCCCGAGGTCGGTGGCATTTAATGTAGGGGGAACCGACCTCCAGAGGTCGGTAACAAACCGCCACAGAAAGTGGGACCCAGGGGGCCACCCTGCCAGGTCGGCCGACCTGACCAAGGGGGGTCGGCCGACCTGTGCCTGGCCCCTCCTGGGCTGGGCTTTGGCAGGTGGCTCCCCCTCTGTGTGCTCTTCTCTGATCCAGGTGCATTAGGCCTTGGTTGTGTTGGACTTTGACGAGATTTGGCCTTTTGTCTTGGAGTTGTATTCCCGCGGCGAACGTCGAGTTTATAAAAGTGTTGTTTCGTCGCCTTGGGGCATGGTTTCACCTGGATTTCTCCCTTATTCCACCTGCACACTAAAATCTAGAGGTACATGTGGAAATAGATTATTCTTAAATAAAATGCGTGTAAAGAATGTCCAATCCTTCTTGTTTATTGAGCTAGTTGACGGTCGAAATTGGTCCGTAACGACCGTCAACAACTCCCCCAAGCTTACCCCTTGCTCGTCCCGAGCAAGAAGTAGGACTTTAGGTTGTTGATCAGGAGTTGCTACAATGCCTACTTCTCAAAGGTACCAAGTGTGTAACAAAGATACTCATCCTTGAGTTGAATAAGTTGGCCAAGGTAACTCACCTTTTTCCCTTAGTCCTTATAGGGCTTTTGCTTTATACTTCACCTTGGGCGGTTGAGAGAGAGAACGGTGTACGAGCATTTGTTTTCTCATTCCTTGTCTTGCTTTTATTCTCCGGAGGTTTTCAAAAAGATATTCAAAAATAAAACCAAGTTCCTCAAGTGATACTCTCGAATCGCTTAAGTGGTGTTTTCATTCCTCACCAAGGCATGTGTGTTGCCTTATCCTACATCTAATAGGCTTTTGTGGAGCTCAAGGTAGGATATGAAGAGAGGCATACTTGCATTCATATTTTGCAAAACCAAAAGAGTAGATCCACGGAGATAGCAAGCCATACAATCAAAGATCAAGATGTGCAAGTGTGTGAGTGGATGGTGGTGGTGTATGTGACTACTCCTTTTTTTTTTCACCTCTCTTTATTTTATATTTTAGGGCATGGCTATCTTTTCTTCTTTCTTTTTCCATGCTCAAGATGAGAGCAGATAAATTTTCTTTTTCTTTTCAGGCTCATCTTTGTGAGCTTTATTTTCTTTCTTTCTTTTGCATAGCCATGCCTAATTTTGATATTTCAAGAGAGGTGATAAATTGTGAGGAGTGTCTTTATTTTGGTGGATGGTATGACATGTTGCTAACTTCCGGTGTAGAAGTTTAGCATATGAGGTGGAATGTGTACGTGATCTTGATCATGAGAGTATGGAGAGCATCTCACTAGGGTCACACAATTTTGATAAAGCTCAATGAAATAACAAGCAGCATATGTAAGGTTTTTCATTAAGTACTACATATGGCTTTGGTAGGAATTTATCATCACTGAGGAACTTATAATTTTTATGATTTTCGAAAACAAAATCTCCGGAGTTTTCAGGCTTAACTTGGAACAAGATTGCATCAGCTCTTTTTACCATATCATCTCTCACAACAACTTAGGTTCAGTGCAAACGTATGCTACCCACAAGTTACAGGTTCTAAGCAAGTATTTTTCAGCCAACAAACTCAAAACTTGGAGAGTACTAAGTTATAAACTAGGCACAAGAGAGAAATACGGCAGAGCAACTATTCATCATCTCAACATAGAAGGAAAAGAAACACTTTTACAGCACATAAAAAGAAACTACACTAATTATTATTATTTTTTTTCTTTTTAGTTTTGTTATTTTTATTTTGTTTTTCATATGAGGAGCAAGAACAAGCAAAAATGAAAGGAAAAGGATACAAGTTGCGATACATGATACCTTAGCGGGGGGGCCTGGTGTCTCCCCCCCAAGCTTGTTCTTGCTTATGGGTTTCGTGGATCGAACCCCATGTGGCGAAAGTAAGCCGAAAAATCGGCTTGTCCCCGCTCCGTCATGTTGGTGAGGTTGGTGAGCTGGGTGTCGATGCGTTCTTGCCACTGATGGGTTTGTAGGATGTGTTGATTCAGCGTGTAGTCGATGTCTCCTGCCGTGGTCTCGAGCCTTCCCATTTGCTCGGAGAGGTCGTTCATCGCTTGCTCAAGGTGGAAACCTTGAGTCGCACCAGAGTCGGAGGAGTGTTCCTCCCATTGTTGTTGCGGAGTGAACATCCTTGGGTCACGCCCCGAGGTTTGCCACGCCGAGCCCCCGGCCATGTGCGATGGCGGGGCTGAGTACGCACCGGGAAAATACCCGGTGTGACCATACCCCGGGCCGCCATGAGCCATGGGCTGCGGTGTGGGTGCCTTGGAACTTGATGGCTGCTCCGACCTGCGCGTCCTCCTGCGAGAAGAAATACTCCTGCGTGCACTCTCCATTTCTTGGAGCTCAATGGTTAGATTTTTGCAAGTATACAAGCGAAGATCCGGGTTAGGTAACCGAAACTCGTTTGTATACCCGACAAAATAAAATATGAGGGAATCATTTGGACCATGCTTAAGTGTACGACCACGAATAAGATAATCCTCGTTTATGAGTATGCGGGGTGTAGAAATATATTCAACATTAGCATCATGCAAGGCACCCACTCCCGCAGCAATACATGTAATTAACGAGGTGTATTCAATTGGTCCCATCATCCCAAAACTTTCTAACCAATGATGAATCAAGTATTGGGCAGGAGAAATCTTAATCTTTTCAACCATAGCATAAAGAATTTTCATATCATCTTCGCGCACAATTCTAATATCACTTCTAGGAAAAAGAGTGATGCCAATCCACATGTGCAAGAAACGCAAAGTAGGGTGATGGATGTGATTAGTTCTAGGCTGCACACAAGTTGAAAAACCCGTAATCCTTTCCCAAAATGCAAGCTTTGAAAATTCAGGAAGGGCATTATCAACATCAACATTGCAGCGAGAATCAAAGCCGAGAAGTAAGCTAAGGTCTTTCCATTTCAAACGATATTCTTCCCGGAAAAACCGAAAAGTAATACCCTCATCTACCTCTCGTAGGGTGCATAAAAACTGAAGTGTAAGCAAGCGGGAATCCGGCTCATCTACACTAGCAAAATGTCTCCACCCTATGGTCTTAAAAACTCGAGCAAATTCAGCATCCATACCAGTCTTTTGCAGTAGCCCCGTGTCAAATGCTCGCGTAGGAGCAAAGATACGGTTTTGAAGAAGCGCGTAGGCGTTCGTCTCGTACTCGCCCACCAAGTCGAGGTCGGTGTCGACGAGGAGACGATGCTCGATGTTGCCCTCTTGCTCTTCTTCCTCGGCTTCATGTGGTGGACTTGGCGGTGGCTCGACCGCGGGGCGTGAGCGAGTGCTTCGGCGTGAAGAGCTTGGACTTGATTTTGAACTTAGGGACCTCTTCAACGCTCCGTAAATCTTCTTGGCACCGGTCATGGCTGCACACAAGGAGAGCAAGAACACGAGAACAATAGCTCCGAACGGGTTATGTTAGAAAAAATCCAATCGGCAAAACCGTCGGTTGTTCTTGTGAGCAAGAAAATCGCAACTCGGGAAAATCGAGCAAACCAAAAAACAAAACACAAACTGAGAAAACACTAGGAGAGAAATTTTTCTGCAGGACTTTGAGGCAAACACAAAGTGAGAGCAATGGAGAGCCTTGTGAGCAAGAGAATGAAGTGAATGAGGAGTGAAAATGAGTGTGTGTGAGGGGGAGAGAGCCTCTGGCCGGCCACTCCAACTTATAGCACGAAATGTAGCCGTTTTTGAACGTTGGAGGGGGCAGGTGACCGTTGGGAAAAAAACAGGGGGGCAGCAACGGCTACCCAAGGTCGGCCGACCTGTCCTGGTGGGGTCGGCCGACCCCCTGCTGGGCCCACTTGCCTCCCCTCTTGGCCCACAGCCCCCAACGGTCAAATGGTGATTGACCATGGTTGCTATGTCCAGTAAATCCTCGGAAATGTTGCTCAGAAAGATTTCCACATAAAAGGTTGCCTCGAAATTCAAAATTGTTTTCGGAAAAATTGAAACTAGAAGAGAAAAAGTGTCGGAAAAAATCCCAACATGTGGAAAATTTGTTGTAGTGGTACAGAGGTACTCCAAAACCTTGCACAAAAGAGTGAAAAAGTTTTGAAGAACCAAATATTTTTGGAGATTAATTTTTGTATGCATGGCGAGATGAAAATAAGTATGCTGGCGGAAAAAAGAAAATCCAAATAAAACTTTGTGAGGGAAGAATAAAATGCAAAGTGGTTCGAAAAAGTGCAAATGATGATTTTTGGAAAAGTGTATAAATTTTTTTAAAAAAGAAATCAAAAAGAAATGAAGAGAAAATGATAACGCCGATTAACCAGTCGGTCCAGGGCTTCGCCGTTTTAAGTCCGGCGAGCAAGGACTTCTCCATGCGTTTCATTCTTGAGGTGCCGGCCCCGTCCTTGGAGAAGAGGATGAAGATGGCTGCACCTTCTTTACTTGCCACATTTGTTTGATCTTGGGTCGTGTTGGTGGCTTCTCAATTTGAGGGGTCGATTTCTTGACCCATAACCCCGGCCTTGTTGTTGCGGGCTTCTTGGGTTGGTACCATGACGGGTTCTCATGTTTGTCAATTTGCTTCCAAAGAGCAATGAGACTATCCGTCTTTCTTGGGGTCACTTCGATTTCTTTGATGTTTGAGGGATTTGGCCCATACTTGATCTTGATCATTGAGCATTGTTCTTTTTGGGGTTGGAACTCGAATTTTTCCTCCTTCCCATTGATGTAGAGGCGGATTTCTCCAGCCCCAACATCAATTTGAGCCTTCGCGGTGCTAAGAAAGGGACGTCCCAAGATGAGGGGGCGTCTCCTTATCAATGTCCATTTCTAGCACCACAAAGTCCACCGGTATCACTACTAGATTTTCCCCCTAATGCAACACAGGAAATACGTTGCAATATGCCCTTTTTGGGTGCAATAGCCGCAATTGCACCCAAACCATTTGGTAAAAATATGATGCAATAGGTCATGTGGTATTAGCCTTCAACTACAATTGTCTTTTTTTGGTTGCATTTGTTTTTCTATTACAACACAAGGAGACGTTGCAACTAGCATGTATGGGCGCCCTGGTGTTGGTTGTAAATGTTCCTATTGCGACGCACATGATGTTGCCAGAGGTGCAATTGCATCATACCAAATGGGTTGCAATTTGTAAATCTTTGGTTGCAAATCATTTTATTGCTACACTGTGGTTGTGGTTGTTATAGGGCAAGCATCTCTATTACCACTAAAGTATTTTGGTTGCTATATGTGGTTCTCTCTATTACCACGAAGTTAATTTCGTTGCCATAGGTGGTGTGCTCTATTGCCACTCGATTTGTTTGGTTGCTAGATGTCGACAACTCTATTGCCACGAATTAGGGAATGGTTGCTATAGGTGTGCCATTCTATGGCCACCAAAATCATTTGGAGGCTATAGGTGGAGCATTGTATTGCCACCAAAATCATTTGGAGGCTATAAGTGGAGCATTGTATTGCCACCAAAATCGTTTGGAGGCTATAGGTGGAGCATTGTAATGCCACCAAACTTGATTGGTTGTTATATGTGATCACCTCTATTGCTACAAAAATGTTTTGGTAGGAATAAATTCATCCCTCTATTACCACCATAATAATGGGTTGCTACATGTAGAACTTCGTATTGCCACAGCCCTTGTGACATCGAAAAAGCTGGGTTGCGTTAGGATGAATTCTCATTTGCCACGAATGGTTTTGCGTCACCAATTTATAAAACATACAATATAGCATCGATAATAATAATGCATATATCATTCATGATGACAAGATTAATTCAACCATTCAGTGTACAAATCCATGACACACACATAATAGTGAAATAGTAATAAGTTTGCAACACCAGACTGTCTTTAACACACATAGTTGGCTAATTTGACAAGATCTGAATAATTTATCATAAGCAAATAAACTAAAAGCCAGGTGATCCCATCACTTGATCAGCAACTGGTCACTTCAAGATGGTCCCATCACTTGTTTCCTCCATTTGAACTGCCTTGGTGAGCTGAAAAGAAAGAATAACATTTTTTTTATCATGAAGTAATATGAAATTATGAAAAGGAAGAAACAACAGCAGGCGTAATATGAAAGTCTGATGACAATTTAAATGCATGTAAATTCTGGTTTAAAGAGCATGGTGTTGATTCAAGTGATGAACAAGTCATAGAAATGCTTAGGGAGTAGTATGAACCGAACAAGATTCTACAAGCTGTGGTGCTATGTTACACAGGTGCTAAAACCTGGTGTTTCTTGAAATTTGCTCTTAAAAAAATCATTCTAGGGAAAAGAATCAAAAAGACATGGCTTCATATTGAGAAATAATGATGTCGCTAAAGGAAGATAGAGAGAAATAATTGAAGTGGCCTAAACTATGAAATTATCATGAAGTAATATGAAATTATGACAAGTTTGACCTGTCTTTTTGGAGCCCTGTCGTTTCTTAGCAGCATTATCCTTTAGCTGCTTTGTTGTAACAAATGCCCGTGCCGTATTTGCAGATGTACTTCTTGTAGTCCGAATGCCGGTTGCCCTTGATATATCATCGATTTCAGGTTGCTCTTGGTTTCTTTGAGTGTTTTCCTGGGATCAAAAAAGTTTGAAGGAAATAATTAGGCACCATTTTGTTAAGTATCTGATGATAGCACTAAACAGATGTTAATTCACAAACAACCTGATGTGAAGAGACCTCATGTTGTGGGGTTGCCTCAACTTCTTCAGTATTCATGTTTGTTGCAGCTGCCGCCACTTGTGCCATTTCAGTGACATTGTTGTTTGCCTACACATATTTTCTTGGTTAGAGAATATATGAAACGATGCAGACAACTAAATATAGAACCTAAGGAAAAAAGTAATTCAAAAACTAGCTCCACTAGTACCTGCTGAAATGATGTTTGTCCATGTCCTGCTTGCAACATCAATAGTAACTCTTGCCTAAGCGCTTGTAAATCAGCCGCCCTTGCCTTTTTAAGTTCATCAATTTCTCGTGCATGTTCTAACCTTTCTGCTTCCCTGTCAGCTTGCCATGTGGCCATTTGCTCTTGTAGCTGGCCAAACGATTCCATGAGCTCGGTGTGTTCCTGATGCAGTTGCTCCTCCACACGAATTTGTTCATGGCGATCCGCATTCAGCAGCTCCCTTCTAGTTGGGTTTCTCGCCAGGTACCCATTACCATGCAACCTGGTTGATTTGCACGCTGTGACTGCCTTGTATGCCTTCTGGAAAATCTCATTCTTTTCCTTCACAGTAATGAAATTTCCCTCTGAATTTGATTCCGCCTCAGAGATAAGGCTGCTTGCTTTGTCCTAACATTTACAAGTCACAGATTGAGGAGTTAGTTGAAGAATAAATTAGATGAGAACTCACATAGACATTCCTGGATTCTTGGTCTTTCCATTCCCCATCCTTGCTGTGAGTTATAAACCAAAGTTCCATATCATTGGGCTCCTCACCAGTTTCTGGGTCTTTCTGATATGCCAAGAAAAAAACAAATTAGTAATTCCTCCTGCAACAAAGCTTGTAGATGTGCACTTCCAGCTATTACCTTCTCATAGCTGCACTGAGCATAAGGCTTAGCGCCTGACAAATGTGTGGTCTTTTTTTGGCCTCGATGACGAGAATTCTGTATGCTCCTTGCCTACAGAAAGAATGCATAGTTTTGAACAATAATCTTAATGACCTAGACAAGTGGAACAGTAATTAAGCCACGCAACAAAATTGAGTCATTTAGGATTTAGCAGCTGTGTTACCAGTTACCACTAATAACAGACATCAGAAGTGACACAAAATTGAGTCCTTGAGGTAACTAACAGACATGGATGGCCAAAAGGTTCCACAGAGATAGTGACATTTCTTAATGGTCCAGCTACAAATTTGCCACTGACAATGAAACTGTAATTCCACTACATTCTGAAAGTATGAAGGTAAATAATGGGATTGCCACTAGCAAATGTTATTCAGCAAATTCGTATGGGTGTAGCTAGCAAAACAAGCATGTCTGCAAAGCAAAAGGAACTGGATACTACTAGAAGTACAGAGTAGTACTGTATGAGATGTGTTGACAAAACTTGCTATTTAAAATCAGTGATTCTATTCATGGGAGTAATAGTAATTGGTATTGTCAGTAATAGTAACAAGTGGAACAAACCTTGAATTTTGCAGTCCTAAAATACTGCAACAGATAGTGCCATTCAACAATATCTAATTCTGCAGGCTTATTTAACATTCGTTCGCGGTAGCTGTTGTATGCCTTTGCCGTAGCACTGAAAGCTGAACGCCATCCTTTGTAACGCTCCCTAGCAATGGCCCATATCATTGTTCTTGTCTTGTAACTATCCTCAATGTCCCACCTAGCCTGTTATATTATAACCAAAACATGCAAATACTAGGTCAGCTGTTATGTTAGTCTAATAATAAAATATATACACAAGCAGACATGATTATTACCAATATATCAGATGCTATTGAATCTTTTACATCTTCATGGATCTCTTTCCACGACCTCACTCCAATGAGTGGCGCCCTTTTCCTCGTAAACATTACTATTTCATCAATGAAGGAGCGGTAGTTGTCACCTACCGGTCCTCCAAGTCTTGAGAACTCAACTTTCATCTTCTGATTGCCCGCCTTAATTCTTTTGGAGATTGCCTTCAAGCCTTTTAGAGGACCACGTCCTCTTTTCTTCCCATTTTCTAACATATTGCAGGGGAACAAAATTTAATCATAGATATTAAAAGACATAATGTATATATATGGCCACATGAAACAAAAACAATATTACTTCCTAATAAACACAACTTACCATTTCCTTGCCCCTGTCTCGAACGGCGAGCATGAGATGGTGCCTGCACTGGAGGTCTTTGGTTGCTGTCTTGACTGGAATGTAACTGACTGCTAGGTTGCAAAAACGCATCTGCAGACAATATAGACACATGATCAGCTAGCATATTATGTTTGACAGGGAAACATGGTAATTTATTTGACAATTAGGAGAGGGATATTTACTGATGTCATCAAGTTTTCCTACAACTCCCAACCATTCTTCGTATGTCTTGATTGTGTCCTCCCTGTATATATCTTCAAACTCTGAAAAGGAATGATAATATCAGTCATATATAAGTGCATTGAAAAAAAAACATGTATGTATTGGGCTGCATCATAACTCACCCATGGCTTGGTCCCTTGAATGCAGATAACGTAGCCAATCTTTGTATGCATATAATTCAGATTCGTCCACTTCTTCTTCATCATCAGGATCAGAGCAAACTGTGTTGGATTTAATTGGTGTTATGGCCACACATCGGTCTGCTAATGGATTCTTCGAGAATACTAATCTGATCTCCCTCTCTTCCTCGTGACTATCTACCATTCTTAATGCATCAACATCATAGTCGATGTCATGTAGTGTTGCTGCTGCAGGATCATCATCACTTCTATGCTTGTAGTACATGTAGTCCCTGGACCCATACCCCAACCTTGATTTCATTGTTGTCAAGTTAGCAAGCGTGATATTACCCTTGTCAACTCTAAATGCCTTAACAAATTGTTCTCCCTCCTCAGTCCCCATGCAAACAACATACACGATCCATCTATTGTCCGTTCTGCATAATTAGCGATAGCATTTAAATCAGCTGACAATATATTGATAATATGGAGAAACAAAATAGCATACGCATGTATCGCCAATTACTTTCTACTGTCAATAGCAAAATGAAATAAAGCAGAGCAAAATATAAGAACGAGATAACGAATAACACCTAAGTCATGTGCATGGAATGGATATTTATTTTACACTAGAGGATATTTAAGTGCAGACAAGAGAAAATACATCTTGATTCTTTTATATTTGTAAATAACAAATTAAAGTCTAGTTTTTTTATTTGTTTTAGTATTACCTGAGCAGAGTTGTTGGAATTAAAGAACCAAGACAAATAAGTGATCATATTTGATATATTTCATATAATGTACTCAATTTACCTACTCCTATAAGCTGTTAGGCTGATAGTTCTGTACTAGTTTTGGGGTGGCACGTAAAAAATCCTTACTGTTATCACAAAAGTTGTGTTTCCCATTTTCTCATAGAAAAGGTAAAGGTACTAACCTAGTCTGACATAGCAATTTATCACAAAAGTTGGATTGTTGAATAATAGGCAGTAGTTCCAGTAAGAACAGTAGCAAAAGGGAAACATACAGCGTATTTGGATAATGCAATATAACATCACATAACATGCTCTTCTTGTTCGAAAAAACATAACATGCTCTTTACAAATATCAGTTTAGAGATGTAAAACAGAGCTATTTTCATGTGAACTAGCATCTGGACTAAACTAATACTGCATTCAGTCTGGAACAGAGCTGCAGGACAGCTCGCGAACCAATCTTCAGAAGGCCATATCTCCATACATACTCAACGAACCAATGCGCATAAATATGCGTTGGAAAGATAAAGAAAAGACGTACAAACTTCTTCATTGCCAAATTTTCCAATTCAGCTTGGAAGAACCCCCAATTCAGGTCGAAACTTCTACTGCGATGGAGATCAGACAACAAACACCCAACCCACGAACTGCACAGCGTGCTACGGGATTAGACCTGATTGGTTAACCTAAACGAATCCTTGCAACTCATATGAGACAAACAGAATCGAAAGAAAATACAGGGGCATTGCAGCAGAACTAAATCAGCACCCTGACCTAACATTGCAATCGATCTAAATTTCGCAACTACCAAAAGGCCAAACAAAGGAACTGAAGTATGATCGAAGGCAGAAATACCGTACCCGTTATCAGTTTCGACCTGAGACGAAGGCAGCAAATCTTCTGGATCTTGGGAGTCGTCGCCGGCATCTTCGGCGTCTGATCTGCGTGATGGCCGTTGGGACGACGGTGACCCAAAGAGCGAAGCCGCCGCCCTAGGCCTGCTGGACATGATCGGTGGAGTCGGCCTCCCGGATGTTGGTGGTGTGAACATCGGAGGTAGCATCGCCGACGCCGTCGATGGTGTGTGCAATGACGACGACGAGGACTTGGTTCCCCTTGACGCCTCACTCGACGTCGGCAGCCTCTGCGCCATGGTGGTGGAAGGCGATCGCGAGAACCACCTCGCCGCCGCCTGGTGGAAGGCGAGCGCTAGAACCCTAACTGACCGATGTGGATTGGTTTTGCGATGAGATTAGGCAGCCGTCAAGTTGATTACGCGGCTAATAGGCTACAATGTGGGCCCAAGGATGGTGTGGCGCGGTAGTATGGCGCGGAAAAAAATTCGGATCGAAAACAGGGCGCCGCCACTTATTTTCGGAAGGAGAACAGGAAGGAACGCACGCACGCACACGTTAAGACAGCCAAATTGCTCGATCAAGCACTGACTCGTGGGCCCGAGCATCACTAACATAGTTTTTTAGGGTAATAATTGACATCAAATAAAGAAGTCATCAATAACAAAGTTGTAGCACTCGTCAAGATCTACAAAGTTTATTTAAGTCAATAATCCATTTGACAAAGTTTGAATCATACAAATTTTGGATTTCATAAATTGTTAACTAAAAGCTAGATTTTGTTAACAGTATATGATTTCATCTGGAAAAGTCATACAAGTATATCTCCAGGTTGCTCTTTTATTTTGGTTACTCCCCATCCGAGTTAGATTGAACTCTTTAAATTTAAATTTTGAAAAGTTAATAGATCCACGTGATCTGTGAGAAGGCATGACTAATCAGGTATGGAGAGCATATTTAGTTTGGGGAGTTTGATCAAATAAAATATTTGAATTATTAACATCACGTGAAGGGTACTGCTAATCAGAAGAAAATAAAATATCTGACCTGAAAATGATACACAGAGTCCGTACATTACATGGCATCAAATCAAATTGATACGCACAAGCATCAACTCTGGAGATCAAAGCCATTCATATACCACGCAACAGATAACACGAACAAATAGATACCCAGCAATTCATTGACACACAAGTTACTAACTCCAACAGCAAACAGAAACCAATTCTGAATAGTACCAACCATTAGGTACTGCCACAATAGTTCTTAAATACTACTGAGTGGAAATGTTACAAGTTCATCTAGATAAACATACTAACTTGATGCCTCGCATCTAACCAAAATAAAGGAGAGGCTTCCATTAGACACATTCTGCATACTTATGTACCTAACTAGTCTAATTCATGCCTCCTAACTTCCCCGCTACTTGCCCTTGCCCTTCATCAGGGATGCCCTTGCTTATCCTTCGCCTTTGCCTTGAGAACACTCCGAAGATCCTCAAACATACCCTTGATCTGACATTTCATGAAAACAAATCTTGTAAGAAGAACTGATATAACAGAGAAAGCTATTTAAATTAAATACCGCTATCAAGGCCGACAAAGAACTTTGCACAGATAGAATGATTCATCAAGATTGCTTGATAATCCATAAACAATAAGTACATATATGCTGCTCTTGGCTATGCATGAAAAGCTAAACTACCAGCTAGATTCTAGGAAGAGATAAATACAATGTACAACTGAATGTTACAATCCTAACATTCAAGCAGGCTCACTGAACTCCTGTGTCACTGAACTCCCCGAATGTGCAAACCAAGCCAACTGGAACGAACACAGATTCAAAGCAGTTCAAAATTCAAAATCTGTTATTCAAATAAATGTCAAAAAGAACTGAAACTTGGTGCTCTAATTGCTGGTTACGCTGCCAGGACTACCAGCTGGGGCAGCTGCATCTAAATTTGACGATATCTACGAATCATATTCACTTCAGCTGACAGTGTGTGTGTGTGTGGTGAGGGGGGGGGGGGGGGGGGGTAAGTCAAGTTTTGACATTGCATGTTCAAAGCAATGTTTCAAGCTTGCATGTCGAAGGACCCTCACCTCCTTTCCACGCAGAAGCGGGCCTTCGTTGTCGCTGCCATCTGTGTATATCATGGTCACTTTCATCTTGGGATACTGAACCCGAACTTTAGTTTCTGCCCCGTTCGACCTCACGTCCATCTGTGTATAACACATGTATCAGAGGAAACATAAATGGTATGAATATATTAGGAAACGTAAGTACGTAAGTAGTACTATTGAACTTTATAAGCTATTATGTTGACTCTGCATGTTGATTAATTATAGCCATCCTCAGGTCATAGACATCACAGTGATAATACGATGCAAATTACGAGCAATTTATCAATTCAAGTCTACATTAGTGAGGTCAGTCATCAAAATTAGTATCGAAACAGGCCCTTAGGCTTTCAGGCTCTTAAACATGATTAACTATGCGAGGTGTTTGATTTTTTGCATCTTTGGCTTACAGATGCGAGAGTACTATGATCAGTCTGCAAATTCCAAGTCAATAACGAGTACTAGGTTGCCGTAAATTACTCACATTAATTTGAATGGATATTTGACAGTAACTCGTGAGAACCAAATTAATCAAGCTACGATTCTAACCAAATTGTTTCGTTATTTGATCGTAGCTGTCAAGATATCCCAAAGACAAAGGATAGATTACTCACATAGCCACGCACACGCGAGGATGAGGCTCCCGCTCCATTCAGATTGTACATGGCGGCCGACGAATCCGAGGTGGTGGACTCGTCTCGTGTGGACGACGACTCCGAGGTGGCGGAGGGATTGCAGCAGGTGGAGGCGCGGCGAGTAGAGGACGGCCCCGCGGTGGTGGAGGCGCGTCGGGTTGACGACGGGGCCGCTTTGGTGGAGGCGCGGCGAGTCGACGACGGGCCCACGGTGGTGGATGGATTGCGGCGGGTCGACGCGCGGCGAGTCGACGACGGGGCCGCGGTGGTGGAGGGCTTGCGGCGGGTCGACGCGCGGCGAGTCGACGACGGGGCCGCGGTGGTCGACGCGCTGCGAGTCGACGACGACCCCCCGGTGGTGGATGCACTGCTGGTCGATGAGGAGACGAGGATTGGGGAGGCGCGGCGAGTTGACGGCGCCGCGGTGGTGGCCGCGCCTCGCGAGAAACGGCCGAACTTGTCGCGCGGCTGACTCTGCGAGACGTGGCTGCGGCGCTTCGGAGCCATTGCTGCGATCGAACTGGAGGTAGAAGATGGGGATTTTTGTTTTTGCGATGAGGAGGAGATGAGGATTTGGGAGATCGAACTGGTGGAGGAACAGGGCGTGGTGTTGCCTTTCAAATGATTTGTGGGGGCGATGGCAAATGTTCCGCTGTGCAGTGGGACCGCGGGACCCACATATGAGATCAACTGCGGTTAATTCCCGGTTCGTCTCCCGTTCGTATGATTAGATTGATGATCATCTTATTTTTCTTTGATTTAGACTACAAACTTTGAACATGTATAGATGTCGCATATGACGTCCAAATCAAGTGGTTTTTTTTTCTAATTTCTTAAAATAAGATTATCTGACTCAAATATTCACTTATGTCATGTTGCTATACTTTGATGTCTTACTTTTTGAACCAACCCATTTTGGCCAATCTTTCCTATTTTCTTCATTATTTTCTAACTGTCTAGTGAAGATGTATTTGGCATTGAGATTTTAACCATATGCTCACCTTACAGCTTCCAAACTATACAATTTTTTACGGAATTTTTAAAAGGACCTACACTTGCTTATGTTCATTTCACATCGACCTTGAGTTCAAGGACCATATGACTTGTGTCATAGTCACCTTTCAACACACATTCATGGAAATGATCCATTTTAAAAATTATAAAAAATTTATATAGGTTGTATTTGAAATGAAACTTTACTAAAAACAATCATCATTTCAAATTCCATCTTTTATTTGGAGAAAAAAATAGTTAAATAATAGGAAAAGTTTAGAACCTCATTTTGTACGTCTTCAATGAATGAACACGTAATCTAGAGTAGCCGCCTGTCTCACCGACATATGGGCCCCCCGAGTTTTACGTCTTCAATTTGTGAACACGTTATTTGATCATGTAGGAATGGTTAGATCAAGTGTAGTCCACGATATTTCAGTTAGATCAAAAAAAATTTGGGCTTACAGGGCCTCAACGTTTGGGTCAGATCAACAGAGCCCATGTATGTCAACCGCGCACGGGCTGCCAGTGCACCGGGAGTGACAGCGTGAGTCGGCGATTGGAGGTGATGAGGATTTCGGAATTTCAGAAGAGCGCTGGGCAATCGAGTATAAAAGCAGGTGTGGCTCTCGTTTGGTAGCCGATGTGGGACTAAAGGTTCCCGTCAGCTCCTCCAGATGCGGCGGTCCTCCTTTGGGCCGAATCTTGTGAGCGGCCCAGCCCAGTAATCGTGTGCTGCAATGACCGGCAAGCGTATTCCATTGGGACGTTTTCGTTTCTCTCTCTTACATGTGGGTCCCGCCTTTCGCCTTCCTTCCCCAATTCCCATCGCCGGCCGCATCGCCTTCCCATCCCCCGCCGCATCGCCTCCGCATCGCCCTCCCATCCCCGGCCGCATCTCCTCCCCATCGCACTCGCAACGCCGGCGGCATCGATGCGGAGGCACAGCCACATATCCCGGAGGCAGGCGCGCGATGCGGCTGGACGCTTCTTCAGGAAGGTGGAGCGCGGGCCGCGCGTCGTCGACAGTCCGGCCGTCGCGGTCCCTGTGGAATCAGAAGCTGGCGTCAAGACCGAGGTGGAGCGCGCGCCGCGCGTCGTCCACACGCCGGCCGTCGTCCACGCGCCGCGCGTCGTGATCGCTGTGGATTCGGACAGTGACGACGACCCCGTTGTTCCAACTGTTAGGGCCGCCCCTGAGTCAACTCACACCACTAAGGTAACCAGGACTCGATCTCCATCTCCAATCTTAGTATTTGATCGCAACAATGAAAATCCCAATTAGCTGAGGTAGGTGATGCGCTGGTAGTAGGGTTGTATGTACAATGAACAATGTCATTTGTATATGCAGTTATTCCGTATATGCAGTGCTTGAATTGTCAGGTTTGCGCAGTTATTGTTTGTTGCTGTACCAGTTGATTTCGTCAAATTCACAGTCCAAATTGTACTCAAGCTGACTTTATTAAAAACATTAGGTTGAGGTTTTTCTCGCCTGAATCTCAAAGCACTACTGACAGATTATTGAAAGTTAATGAATGGAACGTTGTCATGCAATTTCTGGTTACTAGCAGTGACAATAAACAATTGTGGGAGACCAGTTTTATTAGAAATAAATCCTAACTCGCATTGGTAGTATTTGATGAACCTATATGTCACTACACTCCTAAGGTAACATAACAAGTACTGTATTTCTCCTTAGCAAAGCAGTCAGTTAACAAAATTCTTTAGCAATGACTTAGTAGTGTATTTGTTGCATCAAAGCAGTCAGTTTGGTTTTATTTAGCAGTAACTTGGGATCATGTTGTTAGTACTCAGTTAACAAATTTCTCCATGTTCTATACCACGTAACAAATTTCACTTTTCATATAGACAAATAAATTTAGGTAAAGATTGTTTTGCTGACATACTTATGTACAGTTAACAATGTTGGTTCTTTCCAGCTAATAGCCTGCTACTACATTTGTTTGGTTATGAACAGAACAAACATGGAGCATCATCCTCGGATCACAAGCTTAAGGTGACTAAGATGAAATCCAAGGTTGGACGGATGTATGTCGTCCATTTCGATAAAGTGGAAATCAAGTGCACATTCACGGATGAAAGCGATGATGAGAACCCTGGGCATTTCTATATGAGCAAGTCTGATTCCCTTGAAAACTATTGACAGATCAATGATAAGGCTCAGGAGATGCGGCTTGCTATCAAGAGGAAGCTGATGAAAAAGCTGTAGAGGCATCAACTAGTTTATCTTAGTGTTCATGGAAATGCTGTAGAGGCATCTACTACTAGTTTATCTTAGTCTTAATGCATGGAACTGCTGTACTGGCATCTATAGTTTATCTTAGTGTTAATGGACCTGCTGTACTGGCATCTACTAGTTTATCTTAGTGTTAATGTAACGTTTGTACTGTGATACCCCATATATGCTACCTTATAGTATCTATGTCATTCCACTTTGGGTTTATGATGTTAACTATGATGCATTGTGTGGAGATTCCAACTGCTCGATATGCTTAAGAACTTTTGATCAACCGATGGAAGCTTGACCAGACATTGATTAATGAAATGTTTCGTCGAGCCTATAATGTTATATATCGTTGTGTCATTGTTACATTCCTTCTGTGATCTGGAGATATCTGTAGCAAGAGTTCATCTGCTGGTGCTGGCTTTTGGACTTTCAGTTGGGGCCTTTGGAATGGTAACACTTTCCAGGTCTATGCTTCCTGAATAAATTCTATGACACTGACAACTAAAACCATGCTTAGGAAGCACGATCTGAATTGCTGTGTTATTGAATTTTATTCAATCTAGAAATGCAAAGGCAAGTTCCATACGCAGCAAAGCCAGAAAAGGCATTGAGTTTCATGAGAATAAATTATTAATTGTCACAACCAACAAAAATCATACACGCATCAAATAAAAATCATAAAAGCATCAAATAAAAAAGTCATCATCTTCGCCTTGTACCACAGAAGCAACTGGTGCAACAACTCCATCATCAACGTACGTGTCATCTTCATCGTCTTCATCGTCATAATCAAATACCGCATCGTCTGGTTCATCAACTGCTTCGGTCTGCACCTGAGCAATAACAGATACATCCCCGGACGTGCCTTCCTTGTCAGATCTTGTCCAATTTGTCAAATCCTGGTGTACACCGAATGAATTAATGACTTCGATACCCACGTCAATTGAGTCCTCAAGTTCTAATTCAGGCATGGCGAACAAGTCCCTTGGTTTCAATGCAATAACACTGCTCCAACCAGGTTTGTTTACTATATTCACATAAAACACCTGTTCTGCCTGTGTTGCCAGAATATAGGGTTCATTCGTATACCTGTACCGGGTAGTATCGATATCAATTATCCCAAATTGATCCTTATTGTATCCTCTGCCCCTGTTGCTAGTGGCAGCAGGCACATCATACCAGTCACACTGGAACAAAATAACTTCTTTTTGTCCAGGAAATTCTAGTGAGATCATCCTTTTAATCACCCCATACCAGTTCATGTTGCCAGTAGTACCGTCGCCCTTGACAAGCACACCACTGTTTTGTGTTACGAGGCTTTTCTCAATATCAACGGTTCGAAACAGCCAATTATTGATATGGCATCTATGCAATGTACGAGCTCGATCGTCCGGTCCTTGAGCAAGTGCAAACATCTCTGAACTTACTTCCCCTTTCGCATATAGAGCCCTGATCTTGCCTTCGAACCATCTTACAAATTGTTCCTCGTGTCTCTTTTTAAGGTTTCTTGTACCATATTTTTTAAGTTCTTCCATATGCGCACTGCAAAGAAATGTATATTACTGTTAGTCTAAAAAATATAATTTTAATTAAAATACTGATGTTCAGTAGCGTAACTTACTCGACCCATTGGCTAGCTTCAGTACAATTTGAAATTATGTAGTGCCTCATCTTTCGCATCTCATCTCCTTCAATCATGTCGACAGTCTGTCCTCTCCTCTTGTAATCCATGTCAGCAAATATGCTCAGACCAGATGGTGGCTCATTCACAGCAATACTTTCATGTCGATCAACACGATTCAGTTTGGTGTCCACGTCCAAGAATCTTGAGCAAAATGTAAGGCACTCCTCGAGTATGTATCCCTCGGCTATTGAACCTTCAGGGTACGCCTTGTTCCTCACATATCCTTTTGCTGTACGTAGGTACCGCTCCACTGGATACATCCATCTATAACACACAGGCCCACCAAGTTTAGCCTCTTCAGCTAAATGAACAGGCAAATGCATCATGATATCGAAAAATGAAGGTGGGAATAGCATCTCAAGTCGACAAACAGTCTCCCTAATTGAAATGCTAAGTTTGTCCAACTCTGCTTCGACCAGCTCCTTGGAACATAGTACATCAAAGAAATTACTAAGCTGAATCAATGCGATGACAACTTGTTCTGGCAAAATCCTACGCACCACTAAGGGTAACAGTTTCTGTAGAATTAGATGGTAATCATGAGTTTTCAAGCTAGACACCTTACTTGATTTTAGGTCAACACATCTTCTTATATTAGAGGAAACCCCATCAGGCACCTTCACTCCATATAGAAATTCGCATAACATTTCCTTGTCCTTCTTATCTAACTTGTACAAGGCTGGTGGCAGGATATACTTATCATTTTCAATCACAGGATGCTGATCTGGGCGTATCTGTAGATGCTCCATGTCAAGCCGGGACTTCTCGCCGTCCTTACATTTACCAGCCAATTCAAGCAGAGTGCCTAATATGCTCTCGCATATATTTTTCTCAATGTGCATGACGTCCAAATTATGCCTGATGAGCAAAGAAGACCAGTAAGGGAGCTCAAAAAAAATGCTCTTCTTCCTCCAGTTGTGCCATCTTTGGTCTTCATCACGCTTCCTTTTTTTTTATGCATTCTTCCCAAGCATCACTTGTTCAAAACTTTCATACTGCTAAAGTACCTGTGCACCTGTCAGTGGTACTGGTGCCTCCCTGGTTTCGACATCATTGTTGAAGCTGACCTTGTTGTTGCGCCATGGATGGTCCGAGGGCAAGAAACGTCGATGTCCCATGTAGCAGTGCTTCTTCCCATGCTTCAACCACAAATATTCAGTATCTTTGTGGCAGTATGGACATGCAAACTTTCCCTTCGTGCTCCATCCAGAAAGCATAGCATAAGCTGGGAAGTCATTAATTGTACAAAGTAGAAGAGCATGTAACTTAAAATTCTTCCTTGTAGCAGCATCCCATGTTGGAACACCCGTTTCCCAAAGCTCCTTGAGCTCCAATATAAGGGGCCTCAAATATACATCAATATCCATTCCGGGAGATTTCGGACCAGGTATCAACATTGACAACAACCAATTTGATTGTTTCTGACACAACCATGGAGGCAAGTTGTAAGGTATTAGCATAACAGGCCATATGGAGTATGTAACATTTTGCATCCCAAAGGGATTGAAACCATCAGAAGCAAGACCCAGCCTAATATTACGCCCTTCTTCTGCAAACAATTTATATTCTTTATCCACATGCTTCCATGCAGGTGAGTCAGCAGGGTGGCGCATTTTTCTATCATTGACCAATTCTTTCTTATGCCATTGCAAGTCCACTGATAACTGCTTGGACATATACATTCTCTGAAGCCGAGGAATAAGAGGAAAGTAGCGTAAGATCTTCACTGGAAACCTCTTCTTTACAGTAGCACCATCCGCAGCCTCATTATCAGCAAGTCTCCACCTAGACTCCCCACAAACAGGACATGTCTCCAGCTTTGCGTTCTCCTTAAAAAACAACACACAATCATTCTTACATGCGTGTATCTTGATATAGTCCAAGCCTAAGTCTCGTACCACCCTTTTCACTTTATCCAAGGAGTCAGGGATACAATGGCCTTCAGGGAGAACCTTTGAGAACAGATTAAGTATGGCCTCCAATGCTGAGTTACTAATTCCGTACAAGCACTTTATCTGAAAAAGCTGCACGATAAAAGAGACCTTAGTTGCATCTTTGCATCCTGGATACAATTCCTTCTTTGCCTCCTCTAGTAGTTTCAAAAATATCTCTGCATCCTTATTTGGCTCTTCACCAGCATCTATGCTTTCTCCATGTATATAGCCACTGATAATGTTTCTAATCAGAGTATTAGTGGCAGCAGGGTTATCGCTTGCGTCTTCATCATCGTCTTCTCCAAAATAAGGTGCTGCGTCAGCTGTAGGTTGTGCATCTTCAGGTTCTGTTATACCAGTGTTGAGATCAGGACCGACACCATGATTCACACGACCCTCAGCTGATGATGAGCAAGTTGGGCCTTCCAATTCATTATTGATGAAACAATCAGCAAACCCTCTAGTAACTAAATGAAGCTGGATCGTAAACACATCTGAATGTCTTATCATGCATTGACATATAGCACATGGGCACGCAACAGATCCACCAGCCCTTCGCGATGATGATGTGCCAAAGTTTTGAATAAAAGTCCTGAAATTCTCCTTCCACACCTCTGAATGTCGAGGCAGCCGCATCCAACTCCTATCTTCGTGTGACGCCATTAATCTGCATGCATGTTTGCAATGAGAGATCATGATCTAGCATGCATATATAAACTATGGCTATTCAAAATTTGCAATGGCAATACATTTTTTGATACTATTAATTATGAACCATAACACATTGGGTTAACTCATAAATGTGCCAAAAAAATAGGTTAACACATAGATGTACTAAATGATAACATATCAAAGTGTAGCAATTTGTGAAATAAATAGGGGATAAAACAACAAAATGAATCCACTAGTAGGACTATTCTTCCTCTAAATATTTCAGACCTAAAATTAAAATCACACAAGTATGAGCAATTTTCTTCCATGAATCACACAAGCTAAATAATTAAACAAAATATGTCAAACATGAGTTTGTCCTTAGCAACGAAACCGATCAGTGTGGTGTTGCTCAAATTTTGTGCCTCTGGAACTCACATGAACCTTGTCCTTAGCAACGAAACCTGCATAATTAACACATAACAAACATGAGCTTACAAAATATAATGGCCGATCAAGCAATGGAAGAACGACAGGGAGCTAGTCTCCTTCTAAAGACTTGAGCCTCAAGCAATGGAAGACCTGCATAATTAATTAAGAAGCAAGCAGCAGCTGAAACAATTGTGATATAGCAATGCTTGGCACTTAAACAATATCTTGTTTGTAGCTCTAAGACAGGAAATACTACTAGTTGATCTCACGGCAATATCCTGATGAATATGTATGCACGAACGTAAGGGCAAACACAAGCAGTAATAAAAATCCACGTAGCAGGAATAGCTCTTGCAGCCAAATAATTCCAGAACCACACGAGACAGGCAGGGAAGAATAAATCCTTTGTTTAATCAAAAACGAACTATAGCTTGGATGAATAATAAGATCGGCTTACAAGATTGCAACCAATCCCTAGATATGTCTCTTCCACCCGTACCTCCAGGAGCACGAACCGAAGAGGGGAATTCCAAGAGTAATCGAGGACGCACCTAGGAACAAGCTCCTGATCACGCTCTCCTTCACAATCCGGCGACGGATCAGCTTCAGTTTCCGATAGCAGATGGCGCCGCCATCGTCTTCACTTCTGGAGGAGGGCGAGGCCCCAGGATATTGCTAGGCACGCAGGCCTCTCGATCGACTCCGACTCAAACTAGACGGACCTGGCTCAGCTAAGCTCGACAGGACAATTTTTAGTTTTGTCTGTCTATTCCAGAGAATCGGCTTGGATTTTGTCTGCCTTTGCCCGAGAGTTGATCCTTGACGAGAGACAGTTTTGGTTTTGTCTGTGTTGTGCCGCAGGTTGGACTTTCCTTGCGTGTGGTTGGAGACTCCGGTGTATTTACGAAACAAGATTCACGAAGGACCAGCTCAAGGAATTCCATGATGCCATACGATGCCTACATGTATACGTACGTACATATGTGTGCATTGGCCGCAAAAAATATTTGCTTAATCTGGAAAGCTGCAGCGGTGCTGTTTTAGAGTAGGATTAGACTTAGGGAAAAAGGAAAGTGCTGTACTGATTGAGTTTGGTAGGATTTTTCCTTTCCGACTTGTGTAACTGCTGGAGACCAAGCGCCCTATTTAAGTATGGGGTCATGGCCGATTGAAAAAAAACACAATCGACACAAACACAATATTATTTTCTATCGTTACTTTTGCCCTAGTTCTTGTAGTCCCATCTTTTTCCAAACCCTACGTTCTGTTCTTCCTTCGTCTCGACGGCGATTGAAGGCGTTCTAGCTGGCCTGCCGACTCTAGAACAACCCAAGGTGCGCCTGCCCCGACGGGGTCCCTCCCAGGCAGTCGTTCGTTGGTTTTCCGCAGACGACGCCACGAGTTGCGTGTCTGCGGATTGCACGTTTGCGTGTTCGTGTTAGCGGCGCGATTTTACGTCAACATCATGAAACAAACATTTGCAACACAAATCATGGGTTGCGAAATTGCCGTTCAGAAGCAACCAACGCTAATATGGTCGCGATAGCACCTTTCTATTGCAACACACAAAGTACTAATGCAACTCATAATTAGTGTAGCAGTATTCCCAACTAATTGCAACACAAATCGTAAAAATAGGTGCAATAGCCACCTATCTATTGCCACAACGCACCAAGCAATTTGCAACTCAAATCAAGGGTTGCGAAATTGCCGTTCAGAAGCAACCAACGCTAATATGGTCGCCATAGCACCTTTCTATAGCAACACACGAAGTGCTAATGCAACTCATAATTGGTGTAGCAGTATTCCCAACCAATTGCAACACAAATCCTAAAAATAGGTGCATTAGGGTCACCCTGTTGCAACACAAAAAAAAAATATCGCAACACAATTTATGTGTAGTAATAGGCATGCATATTACTACTAAATCACTATTTCGATGCCATAGTACCCCCTTATTGCATCCAAATGTGTGGTGTTGCCTAAAGGTATCGTGGTTATAGGGGGGAAATCTAGTAGTGTATGAAGTTACCCCGGATTTTTACCAGAATGTCTTCGGCTATTCCCGCAGGGTAGCGAACTGATGAGTCCGCTAGTTGTAGCCTCATTGGTGTAGGAGTTAACTCCGTGTAGCTCAATCGATCGAAGACTTCTTTGGGCATAACGCTGACGCTTGCCCCAAGATCACATAAGGCGTGTTCGAAGTGATGTGCCCCAATGGAGCATGATATGGTGGGGCAACCAGGGTCCTTCTTCTTTTCTGGAAGCCGATTGAGTATAGCCGCACTACACTCTTCGGTGAGCTTGACCATCTCTGTCTTGGGCAGTGGTCGCTTGTTATTGAGGATGTCTTTGAGGTAACGTGCATATGTGGGCACTTGTACCATGTCCATCAAAGGCACGTTGACATGAATCTTTTGGATGACTTCCACAAAACGATCAAATTGTTCATCCACCTTCGGCTTCTTATTTCTGTGTGGGAATGGCATGAAACTAGTGTCTTGGAATTCTAGTGCTTCTTTCCCAGTGGTTGCCTTTGGTTCATCATTCTTTTTCTGGATGATAGAAGGGTCTTCTTCTTCTTGTTCAACCCTGTCCTTGTTACCTGCATGGTTAGGATATGGCGGGTCCCGAGTGGATTTTCCTCCCCTCGTGGTAACCGCATTAACATTTTCTAAAGAAGACTCGGGTTGCCCCGGGATCTTCCCAGAATTAGAGGTAGGAACAAGAGCAGCAAGCTGAGCAAGTTGGGTTTCTATCATTTTGTTAAAACTCAGCTGATTTTTGAAAGCGGAAGAAAAACCTTCTAGCTGTGAATTTATATTTTCTAAAACTTTATCGTTGGCAGCAAGCTTTTTGTTGATTGATTCATTAATTTTAGCTTGGCCAAGAACCAAATCTTTCAAAGAGGGCTGATTATTGTAAAAACCAGAAAAATTGTTACCTCTATTTTAATTTTGATTATATACTTGACCTCCGTTTGGGCGATACCCGTTGTTGTTGTTCATGTAGAACTTATCTTCTTGGGTGTGGGGGCAATTCTTCCCCATATGGCCCGTATCCCCGCATTCCTCACACGTCATGTGTGAGTCCAATGCACGAACACTACCACTTGAAGTGTGTTCATCCAAACGCTTCATGAGAAGGTCAAGTTTGGCGGACAACATGTCCACTTCCTTGACAGGGTGGATGCCTTTTGAGCGTGTTTGGAGTCGATCATCGCTCCACCCTTGATTGGAGACCATCTTCTCTATAAGATCTTTTGCTTGAGTAACGGTTTTGGAGAAGAAGGCTCCTCCAGCAGCAGCATCCATATGTCCACGGGCTGTTGGTGTTAACCCGTTGTAAAAGTGTTGAAGAATGAGCCATTCTTCCATCCCATGGTGTGGGCAGGCAGATGTGTATTCTTGGAACCTTTCCCATGCCTCGGGTATGGATTCATTTGTTGCTTGCTGGAAGCTTGCAATTCTTCCACGAAGAGCATTGGTTTTGCCCATCGGGAAGAACTTAGCGAGGAACGCCGTAGAACATTTGTCCCAAGTGTCAATATTGGCGCGGTTTGCATAGAACCATTGTTTCGCTTTCCCAAGGAGGGAGAGCGGAAACAAACGGAGCTTGATAGCATCTTGATTGCCTTCTCCCGTGCCTGACGTGTTGCATATTTCTAGGAATTGTTGGAGATGAGAGTTGGCGTCCTCGGAAGCCTTTCCACAAAAGGGTATGGCTTGCACCATAGTGATGAGGCTGGACCTTATGTTAAGTCCGGTGTCACCGACGTCGACGTTGGGTCCAATGGGCACATTGGCGACGGTGGGCGCGGAGTATTCACGAAGGGTCTTTTCAGCCATGACGTTTGACGTAGATGGTGCGGAAGATGCGGGTTCGCTTGTCGAGAGTACTTGAGGGGAGACGACGACGCGGTGTCGAGTCTTCCTCACAAGTGACTCAGGATTATCAGCGAAGTTTTCCGGCAAGTCGAATCCACGCATACACTATCCTGTTTTCACATCAAAGAGAAAACATATCAAGATTAGCCTGCATGGGCAATGGTTAAACCACATCAAGTGTAATCATGAACAATCATTGTATTCTTGTTAACCAATGTCGTCCCCGGCAACGGCGCCAGAAATGCTTGTTGGCGTCTCTTACGGTCACGCGGGAAACACGCGACCGCGGGGAGACGCCGGGGGTTATGGAATTGTTCACTTGCACTATTTAACCAAATAATCCACAACTAGTAACAAGTACTAGATATAAATTATAAGGTTTGTCATGTTAAATAGAATATCCGCAAGCGGACGGATAACCCGTTGTAGCATTTCACCCGAGAGTATTCCAGGGTATCGTATTTATATTTTCCCAAAGGAAGACATGGTTGACAAGAGTACTTATGTTCATGGTGTTACAAATGATAGATGATATAACCACATTCCAATGCAGGGGTAAGGTTTAATAATAATAAGGATAGTGCGACACACATGAAGGCATTCCACTCTCTCTAATAAAAGGCGAGAGACAATCCTAAGCAATGCTAAGTTAGACTAGCGAGCTACTACTCCAAAGGTACAATATTCATATAGCGTGCACAACCTCTACCTATCATCTAGCATCATGCAAGCACAAGCAAGCGTCTAATGCCTAGGCAACATCGGGAGATCCGGCATACGCAAGGTCTGCCTCGCGACTCCGGCCTATTTACGTACTCCTATGCCGTGCCCGAACGTGGAGGGTTCCTTTGGATGGACAGGGCTGTCACTTCCTGCCACCTACCTCTACAAACCGTGGGACACGCACATACCCAAGGGTGGATAGACTACCCCGGCACCATGCCGGCGTTACTAACCACGACTCTAGATCCCTCGAGGCACCCCCAACCCTTCGGATCGACGGAGTGATAAATCTAGAGCACCTTTGCAGGACAATGAGCCCGATGCCTAAACATGAGAACAACTAGCCTAACTAGCATAAACTAGATAAAAGGGATCAAAGCTAGCACTAAGTCATGCATAAGCGTTTGTCGCTCAAGAACGAGCGACGAACGATGAACGATTAAGCAAGTTCAAGAATAATCGATGATCGAGTATGAACGAACGAAGAACGAACGATGAACGAGCATGAACGAACAACGAACGATCATACAAGATCATGATAGAACTAGCAAGCTCATAACAACTATATGAATACTTGGATTCCATAGATTAAATAACAAGTCTTACAAAGAGAGAGAAATGATACAAGAGCGCTACCCAATTCTCCACAAGACTTTGGGAGCAATAGGGCAACCCACTACTCAGCCTAGCACTACCTAGAATTGCCTCTAGCTCTAGTGTGAGGAGGAGGGAATGATCCTTGTGTATTGTGTGTGTGTTGGAAGGAGGGGGGTACCCCTCCTTATATAGGCTTTGAAGGTCGGTAACTTTGAGGCGGTTCCCGAGGTCGGTGGCATTTAATGTAGGGGGAACCGACCTCCAGAGGTCGGTAACAAACCGCCACAGAAAGTGGGACCCAGGGGGCCACCCTGCCAGGTCGGCCGACCTGACCAAGGGGGGTCGGCCGACCTGTGCCTGGCCCCTCCTGGGCTGGGCTTTGGCAGGTGGCTCCCCCTCTGGGTCTACTTCTCTGATCCAGGTGCATTAGGCCTTGGTTGTGTTGGACTTTGACGAGATTTGGCCTTTTGTCTTGGAGTTGTATTCCCGCGGCGAACGTCGAGTTTGTAAAAGTGTTGTTTCGTCGCCTTGGGGCATGGTTTCACCTGGATTTCTCCCTTATTCCACCTGCACACTAAAATCTAGAGGTACATGTGGAAATAGATTATTCTTAAATAAAATGCGTGTAAAGAATGTCCAATCCTTCTTGTTTATTGAGCTAGTTGACGGTCGAAATTGGTCCGTAACGACCGTCAACACTCCTGTATCCGGTGACTCATCCTCCGGTGCCCTCTCATCTGCTTCCACCGGCGCCCTCTCCTCTGCTTCCACCGGCGCTCTCTCTTCCGTGATTGCGCCGGTCTCCCCGATCGCCGCTGCACTCACCGTCAACTCCATCAAGATGCACGTCCCCATCACCCTGAGCTTCAAGGCGGCCAACTTCTCCAAGTGGCAAACCTACTTCGAGGCGAGTGCGGTAAGTTTGGACTCCTTGTGCATATTGTCAGCAATGCCGCGGCGTGTCCCACTAATCCGGCGTGGCTGCAGGCTGACAGCTGCGTCCGGACTTGGCTCTACACCTCCATGGTTGAGGACGTCAGCGACATAGCCGTCATGCCTGGCCAGACCACGCGGCAACTCTATGATCACACATGCTCGCTCTTCACCGCCAATCGTGACACTTGTGCCATCTACCTGCGCAAGCAATTCCACTCCATGATGCAGGGTGATTCTTCTGTCATCGAGTACTTCTAGAGGTTGAAGACAACAGCCGATGCGCTTCGCGACGTTGGCCGCATCATCGATGACGACGAGTTGGTGCTGAACGCCCTATGTGGCCTCAGCCCCCGCCTCAAGATCGCCGCTGACATCATCTCCTTCCAAAGTCCCCTGCCCTCCTTCTCCAAAGCCCATAATCTCCTAGAGATACACGAGATGAATCAACCCTCGGCGGATGATGTCGCGGCCACGGCGCTCTACACCGCCGCTCCATCGTCCTACGCCGGCGGCACTGCCTGCTCGTCCTCCTCACCCTGCGCCCCTGCCTCCAATCCCTGCCGCGGCCGTAACAACGGCGGTGGTGGCGGCAAAGGAAAGCAAAAGGGCCGCGGCGGTGGTGGACAGAACACCGATGGCGGCTCCTACAACAGCAACAGCCGTTCGTCGGCCTCTCATGGGCCGTCACCTCCACCTGGACCGTGGGTCTGCTTGTCCCCATGGGGCATTCAGCCCGGCCCGACTCGTGCCTCCACATCAGCCGGCGTTTTGGGCTCGTGGCCTGCTCCAGCACCCACACAGGCCTACACCACCACCATGGCGCCAGTGCAGAGTTCAAACTCCTCTTCCGTGCCTCGGTGGGATCAGGCGGCTCTCATCGCCGCACTCAACGCCATGCAAAGGCCGTCTCAGCTAGGTTGGGTGATGGACTCCGGTGCCTCTAACCATATGGCATCGGACGATGGTATACTACACTCCTCCTCCCTCCCTCCCTTCTCCCACATAAGTCACCGTTGGCAATGGTTCTACCATGCCCATTGTCCGCGCTGGCAATTCTACTCTCTCTTTTCCTTCATCCAACTGTCGTCTCAACGATGTTTTAATTGTTCCTTCCTTAATAAAAAACCTTATTTCAGTTCGAAGATTTTCTAGAGATAATTCTTGTTCTATCGAATTTGACCCATTTGGTTTTTCTATTAAGGATCTGCGAACTAGGATCGTGATTCTACGCTGCAATAGTGATGGCGACCTCTACACCGTGGCCGCCCCCGCTGCTGTACACTTCATCAGTCTCCTCTCTGCCACCACCTCGTTCGACGTTTGGCATCGTCATCTTGGTCACCCCGGGCAGGATGTCATGTCTTCGCTACATCAGTCGAGTCTCATATCTTGTAACAAAGGCGGTTCGTCGTTGTGTCATGCTTGTCAACTCGGCAAACATACCCGCCTCCCTTTTGATAGGTCCAATTCATTTAGTGTTGCTCCTTTCCAATTGATCCATTGTGATCTCTGGACATCACCAGTTGTCAGTAATGCAGGGTTCAAATATTACTTGATTATGGTTGATGATTTACTCACTACTTGTGGACCTTTCCCCTACGCAAAAAATCTGAAGTTCATGAACATTTTTTTAGCTTTCTTGGCTTACGTGCGCACACAATTTCAACTTCCTGTTGGCTTTTTTCAATCCGACAATGGCCGTGAGTTCGTTAACAATGCCACAATTGCTCATTTTCGTTCACACGGCATTTTCCTTTGCCGTTCCTGTCCTTACACATCTCCACAAAATGGAAAGGCGGAACGTGCCATTAGAACCATTATTGTTGTTATTCGAACTCTCATCTTTTAGGCGCACATGCCAGCGAGCTTTTGGGCTAAAGCTCTAGCTGCTGCTACGTACTTGCTCAACCGTCGTCCCTCCGCGGCACTCCGGTTTGACACACCATTTGCTAGACTCTTTGGTTCACTTCCTGATCTCAGTAATGTGCGCGTATTTGGCTGTCTTTGTTATCCTAACACTGCTGCCACCTCCCAATACAAACTCTCCCCTCGCTCCATCGCCTGCGTGTTCATTGGATATCCCCTTGATCACAAGGGTTACCGTAGCTACGTCCCGTCTACACGACGCGTGATTATTTCACGTCATGTCGTATTCGACGAGTCCATCTTTCCCTTTGAATCCATCTCCAAACCATCCCCGGATCACCTTGACTTCCTAGCTGATCCGGACAGTCTGACTAATCCATCTTCTGAAGTTTCTTCTGCAGGTACACACGTTCGCGCTCGCGCGGCCACATCGTGCCCCACGAGTGTGCAACCTCCTGCCGCACCCGTCGCGTCTCGCACACGTGGTGCACTGTCACGGTAGCAGACCCTGGCGCCCTCTGTGCCCCCGGTCCTGCCGGACTCGACTGCAGTCTCTTCAGTTGCCCCGCGCGCCCCACGCATGGTGTGGGTGCCTCGGGCGACGTCTTCTCCGCACTCTTCACCAACTCGCACGGACACTGAGCCACACACGGCCACGACTCCGCGCTCCTCGCTGATCCATGTGACCTCTGAGCCACGCGCGGCCACGACAAGTGCACCCTCGCCGCCCCCGCGCATTCCCGAGGCGCCCCGGGCTGCGGCGCCCTCCACGACTCCCTCGCGCGCGCCACCTGTGCCACGCGTGGCCACGTCGTCTTCAGCTCTGGCGCCGGCTGCAGCGTTCCTGGCACCTTCACCTGCTGGTTCGCCGCCTCCCCCACCGCCCCCGCCGCCACCACCCCGTGTTAGTCACCACATGATTACACGGGCACAACACGGCATCTTCAAGCCTAAGGAACGGATGAACCTGAATGTCATCGTTTCTCCGGTTCCTACTACTTATCGTGCTGCACTGGATGGTCCTCACTGGAGACAGGCCATGACGGAAAAATTTTCAGGCTCTCATCTCCAACCAGACCTGGACTCTCGTTCCTCGCCCTCCCGGCGCGAATATCGTCACCGGCAAATGGATTTTTAAACACAAGTTCCATTCCGACGGCTCCCTGGCTCACCACAAAGCTCGTTGGGTGGCGATGATCCACACTATGCTCAGTATTGCTATATCTAATCAGTGGCACATTCATCAGTTAGACGTGAAGAACGCTTTTCTCCATGGCACCCTTGACGAGGTTGTTTACTGTCAGCAACAATCTGGTTTTATTGACCCGAAGCATCCTGATCATGTTTGTCGCCTTCAGAAGTCTCTCTATGGTTTGAAGCAAGCTCCTCGTGCATGGTACCAATGTTTTGCTTCCCATATTCGCACTTTGGGTTTCTTGGCTTCTGCTTCGGACACTTCTTTATTTGTTCTTCGGCGCGGCCATGATTTGGCATACCTCCTTTTATATATGGATGACATTATTTTGACAGCTTCCTCCTTTTCTGTTTTGGATTCCATCATTAATCTACTTCGTGATGAGTTTGCTATGATGGATTTGGGTGATCTTCACTATTTTTTGGGCATTGACATTTAGCGATCTTCAGATGGTCTTCTTCTCTCTCAGCGCTAGTACGCCTTGGATATTCTTCGGCGCGCTAGTTGTTGGCGTCTCTTACGGTCACGCAGAAAATACGCGACCGCGGGAGACGCCAGGGGTTATGGTTTGAGTCACTTGCACTATTAACCAAATAATCCACGTCTAGTAACAAGTACTAGATATGTATTATAAGGTTTATCATGTTAATTGAATATCCGCAAGCGGACGGATAACCCGTTGTAGCATTTCACCCGAGAGTATTCCAAGGGTATCGTATTTATATTTTCCCAAGGGAAGACATGGTTGACAAGAGTACTTATGTTCATGGTGTTACAAATGATAGATGATATAACCACATTCCAAAGCAGGGGTAAGGTTCAATAGTTGAGGATAGTGTGACACACACAAAGGTATTCCACTCTCTCTAATAAAAGGCGAGAGACAATTCTAAGCAATGCTAAGTTAGACTAGTGAGCTACTACTCCTAAAGTACAACATTCATAGAGCGTGCAAGGCCTCTACCTATCATCTAAGATCATGCAAGCGCAAGCAAGCGTCTTATGTCTAGGCAACTTCGGGAGGTCCGGCATACGCAGGGTCTGCCCCGCGACTCCGGCGCATTTACATACTCCTATGCCGTGCCCGAACGTGGAGGGTTCCTTTGGATGGACAGGGCTGTCACTTCCTGCCACCTACCTCTACAAACCGTGGGACACGCACATACTCAAGGGTGGAGAGACAACCCCAGCACCATGCCGGCGTCACTAACCACAACTCTAGATCCCTCGAGGCACCCCCAACCCTTCGGATCGACGGGGTGATAAATCTAGAGCACCTTTGCAGGACAGAGAGGCCCGATGCCAAAACATAAGAACAACTAGCCTAACTAGCATGAGTTAAACAAAAGGATCAAAGCAAGCACTAAGTTATGCATAAGCGTTCGTCGCTCAAGAACGAGCGACGAACGACGATCAATTAAGTACGTGCAAGAATAATCGATAATCAAGCATGAACGAACAACGCTCGATGTATGTTTACTAGCGATCATCGATGGACGATGAACGAATGATGAACAAACATGAACGAGCGATGAGCAAACATGAACGAACGATGAACATTCATGCAAGATCATGATCAAACTACTAAGCACATAACAACTATATGAACGAATGTATTCCATTAGACGAAGAACAAGTCTTACAAAGAGAGGATACAAGAGCTATACCCAATTCTCCACAAGACTTTGGGAGCAATGAGGCAGCCCACTACTCAGCCTAGCACTACCTAGAAGAGTCTCTAGCTCTAGCGTGAGGAGAGGAGGGAATGATCCTTCTGTTGTGTTGTGTCTGTGTTGGAGGGGGGGTACCCCTCCTTATATAGTCCTTGAAGGTCGGCAACTTTGAGGCGGTTCCCGAGGTCGGTGGCATTTAATGCAGGGGGAACCGACCTCCAGAGGTCGGTTACAAACCGCCACAGAAAGATGGGCCCAGGGGGCCACCCTGCCAGGTCGGCCGACCTGGCCAGGGGGGGGGTCGGCCGACCTGTGCCTGGCCCCTCCTGGGCTGGGCTTTGGCAGGTGGCTCCCCCTCTGGGTCTACTTCTCTGGTCCAGGTGCATTTGGCCTTGGTTGTGTTAGACTTTGATGATATTTGGCCTTTTGTCTTGGAGTTGTATTCCCGCGGCGAACGTCGAGTTTGTAAAAGTGTTGTTTCGTCGCCTTGGGGCATGGTTTCATCTGGATTTCTCCCTTATTCCACCTGCACACTAAAATCTAGAGGTACATATGGAAATAGGTTATTCTTAAATAAAATGCGTGTAAGAAATGCTCAGTCCTTCTTATTTATTGAGCTAATTGACGGTCGAAATTGGTCCGTAACGACTGTCAACAACTCCCCCAAGCTTACCCCTTGCTCATCCCGAGCAAGAAGTATGACTTCAGGTTGTTGATCAGGAGTTGCTACAATGCCTACTTCTCAAAGGTACCAAGATTATAACAGAGATACTCATCCTTGAGTTGAATAAGTTGGCCATGGTAACTCACCCTTTCCCTTAATCCTTATGGGGATTTTGCTTTATACTTTACCTTGGGCGGTTGAGAGAGAGAATGGTGTATGAAGCATTTATTTTCTCATCCCTTGTCTTGCTTTTATTCTCCGGAGGTTTTCAAAAAGATTTTCAAGAATAAAATCAAGTTCCTCTAGTGATACTCTCGAGTCGCTCAAGTGGTGTTTTTATCCCTTACCAAGGCATGTGTGTTGCCTCATCCTATATCTAATAAGCCTTTGTGGAGCTCAAGGTAGGATACGCTAAGAGGCATACTTGCATTCATATTTTGCAAAACCAAAAGAGTGGATCCACGGAGATAGCAAGCCATACAATCGTAGATCAAGATGTGCAAGTGTGTATATGTGGATGGTGGTGTATGTGACTACTCCTCTTTTTGTTCACCTCTCTTTATTTTGTATTTTGGGCATGGCTATCTTTTCTTCTTTCTTTTTCCATGCTCAAAATGAGAGCAGATTTTGTCTCTTTCTTTTCATCATGCTCATCTTTTATTTTCTTACTTTGTTTTGCATAGCCATGCCTACTTTTGATATTTCAAGAGAGGTGATATATGATGAGGAGCGTATTTATTTTGGTGGATGGCATGACATGGTTGCTAACTTCCGGAGTAGAAGTATAGCATATGAGGTGGAATGTGTACGTGATCTTGATCATGAGAGTATGGAGAGCATCTCACTAGGGTCGCACAATTTTGATAAAGCTCAACGAAATGGCAAGCAGCATATGTGTAAGGTTTTACATGAAGTACTACATATGGCTTTGGTAGGAAATTAACATCACTGAGGAACTTATAAATTTTTATGATTTTCGAAAACAAAAGCTCCGGAGTTTTCAAGCTTAACTTGGAACAAGATTGAGTAGCTCTTTTTACCATATCATCTCTCACAACAACTTAGGTTCAGCGCAAACGTATGCAACCCACAAGTTTCAGGTTCTAAGCGAGTTTTATTTAGCCAACAAACTCAAAACTAGGAGAGTACTAAGTTATGAACTAGGCACAAGAGAGAGATAAAGCAGAGCAACTATTCATCATCTCAACATAGAAAGACTAGGAACATTTTTACAGCGCATAAAGAGACTACACTACTTATTTTTGTTCTTTTTAGTTTTGTCATTTTTATTTTGTTTTTCATATGAGGAGCAAGAACAAGCAAAAACAAAGAGAGAAAAAGGATACAAGTTGCGATACATGATACCTTAGTGGGGAGTATGGCGCCTCCCCCAAGCTTGTTCTTGCTCATGGGTTTGGTGGATTGAACCCCATGTGGCGAAAGTAAGCCGAAAGATCGGCTTGTCCCCGCTCCGTCATGTTGGTGAGGTTGGTGAGCTGGGTGTCGGTGCGTTCTTGCCACTGATGGGTTTGCAGGATGTGTTGGTTGAGCGTGTAGTCGATGTTTTCTGCCGTGGTCTCGAGCCTTCCCATTTGCTTGGAGAGGTTGTTCATCGCTTGCTCAAGGTGGAAACCTTGAGTCGCACCAGAGTCGGAGGAGTGTTCCTCCCATTGTTGTTGCGGAGTGAACATCCTTGGGTCATGCCCTGAGGTTTGCCACGCCGAGCCCCGGCCATGTGCGGTGGCGGGGCTGAGTACGCACCGGGAAAATACCCGGTGTGACCATACCCCGGGCCGCCATGAGCCATGGGCTGCGGTGTGGGTGCCTCGGAACTTGATGGCTGCTCCGACCTGCGCGTCCTCCTGCGAGAAGAAATACTCCTGCGTGCACTCTCCATTTCTTGGAGCTCAATGGTTAGATTTTTGCAAGTATACAAGTGAAGATCCGGGTTAGGTAACCGAAACTCGTTTGTATATCCGACAAAATAAAATATGAGGGAATCATTTGGACCATGCTTAAGTGTATGACCACGAATAAGATAATCCTCGTTTATGAGTATGCGGGGTGTAGAAATATATTCAACATTAGCATCATGCAAGGCACCCACTCCCGCAGCAATACGTGTAATTAACGAGGTGCATTCAATTGGTCCCATCATCCCAAAATTTTCTAACCAATGATGAATCAAGTATTGGACAGGAGAAATCTTAATCTTTTCAACCATAGCATAAAGAATTTTCATATCATCTTCGCGCACAATTCTAATATCACTTCTAGGAAAAAGAGTGATGCCAATCCACATGTGCAAGAAACGCAAAGTAGGGTGATGGATGTGATTAGTTCTAGGCTGCACACATGTTGAAAAACCCGTAATCCTTTCCCAAAATGCAAGCTTTGAAAATTCAGGAAGGGCATTATCAACATCAACATTGCAGCGAGAATCAAAGCCGAGAAGTATGCTAAGATCTTTCCATTTCAAACGATATTCTTCCCGGAAAAACCGAAAAGTAATACCCTCATCTACCTCTCGTAGGGTGCATAAAAACTGAAGTGTAAGCAAGCGGGAACCCGGCTCATCTACACTAGCAAAATGTTTCCACCCTATGGTCTTAAAAACTCGAGCAAATTCAGCATCCATACCAGTCTTTTGCAGCAGCCCCGTGTCAAATGCTCGCGTAGGAGCAAAGATACGGTTTTGAAGAAGCGCGTAGGCGTTCGTCTCGTACTCGCCCACCAAGTCGAGGTTGGTGTCGACGAGGAGACGATGCTCGATGTTGCCCTCTTGCTCTTCTTCCTCGGCTTCATGTGGTGGACTTGGCGGTGGCTCGACTGCGGGGCGTGAGCGAGTGCTTCGGTGTGAAGAGCTTGGACTTGATTTTGAACTTAGGGACCTCTTCAACGCTCCGTACAGCTTCTTGGCACCGGTCATGGCTGCACACAAAGAGAGCAAGAACACAAGAACAATAGCTCCGAACGGGTTATGTTAGAAAAGTCCAATCGGCGAAACCGTCGGTTGTTCTTGTGAGCAAGAAAATCGCAACTCGGGAAAATCGAGCAAACCAAAAACAAAACACAAACTGAGAAAACACTTGGAGAGAAATTTTTCTGCAGAACTTTGAGGCAAACACAAAGTGAGAGCAATGGAGAGCCTTGTGAGCAAGAGAATGAAGTGAATGAGGAGTGAAAATGAGTGTGTGTGAGGGGGAGAGAGCCTCTGGCCGGCCACTCCAACTTATAGCACGAAATGTAGCCGTTTTTGAACGTTGGAGGGGGCAGGTAACCGTTGGGAAAAAACAGGGGGGCAGCAACGGCTACCCCAGGTCGGCCGACCTGTCCTGGTGGGGTCGGCCGACCCCCTGCTGGGCCCACTTGTCTCCCCTCTTGGTCCACAGCCTCCAACGGCCAAATGGTGATTGACCATGGTTGCTATGTCCAGAAACTCCTCAAAATTATTTGCTCAAAAAGATTTCCAAATAAAAGGTTGCCTCGAATTCAAAAAAATTTCGAAAAAAATTCAAAAATCGACATGTTGATGAAAAATTTCAACATGCAAAAATATTTTTTTTTTGGCTTTTCCATGGTGATACAAGGGTGGTCCAAAAATTTCATCCAAAGAAGAGTTATTTTGAACGCAAAAGTGTTTTTGAAAATTTTGAATTTTAAATGCATGGCGAGGGAAAAATTCAAATATGCTGGCGGAAAAAAATCCAAATAAATTTTTGGTGGAGGAGATAAATATGCAAGGTGGTTTGGAGGAAATCCAAATGCAAATGTGGTGGAAAAACTCAAAAAGAAAAGAGAATCAAAACGAATGATAATGCCGGTTTTCCTGGCGGCCAGGGCTTCGCCGTTTTAAGTCTGGCGAGCAAGGACTTCTCCATTGGTTTCATTCTTGAGGTGCCGGCCCTGTCCTTGGAGATGAGGATGGCTGCACCTTCTTTACTTGCCACACTTGTTTGATCTTGGGCTGTGTAGGTGGCTTCTCGGACTTCGGGACGGGTTTTGTGGCCCATAATCCCGGCCTCGTGGTCGCAGGTTTCTTTGGTTGAAACTGCGATGGATTTTCAATCTTTGCCAAGCTCTTCCATAGAGCAATGAGGCTGTCCGTTTTCCTGGCTGTTACTTCAACTTCTTGAATGTTGGAGGTGTTTGGCCCATACTTGACCTTGATCATCGAGCATTGTTCTTTCCGAGGTTGAAACTCGAACTTTTCCTCCTTCCCATTGATGTAGAGGCGGATTTCTCCAACTCCAACATCAATTTGGGCCTTTGTGGTGCTAAGGAAGGGACGTCCCAAGACGAGGGGCGTTTCCTTGTCAATATCCATGTCAAGCACCACAAAGTTCACCGGGACGGTGTGGCCTCTTATGAATACCGGCACATCTTCCGCAATCCCAATTGGAAAGCGAAAGGATGAGTCGGCCAATTGTAGCCGCATCGCTGTTGGTGTGAGGAACTTGTACTTTAATTGCTCGAAGATTGCCTTGGGCATAATGCTCACGCTGGCCCCAAGGTCACACAGTGCGTAGTTGAAGTGGAATCTCTTGATTGCACAAGAGATTACTGGAAAGCCTGGATCAGCTTTTATTGTAGAAGGTTCTTCTCTTATTTGCCTGTTCTCCCCTGCATGGTTAGTCTTACGAGAGAACATTTCCCCTCTCGTAGTGATAACGTTAACTTTTTCAATGGGAGATTCTGGTTGCCCAGGAATCTGCCCGGAATTAGTAGAAGGAACGAGAGCAGCAAGCTGAGCTATTTGAGTTTCTATCATTTTATTAAAGCTCAGTTGATTTTTGAAAGCAGAGGAAAAACCTTCTAACTGTGAATTTATATTTTCTAGAACTTTATCATTGGCAGCAAACTTTTTATTGATTGATTCGTTGATTTTAGCTTGGCCAAAAACTAAGTCTTTCAAGGAAGGCTGATTATTGTTAAAGCCAGAAAAATTGTTACCTCCTTGATAGGATGGTCGGTTTTGATTATATCCTTGGCCTCCATTTGGACGGTACCCGTTGTTGTTGTTTATGTAGAACGCATCTTCTTGGGTGTGGGGGCAATCCTTCCCCATATGGCCTGTGTCCCCGCATTCCTCACACGTCATGCGTGAGTCCAATGCAGGAACACTGCCATTCGAGTTGTGTTCATCCAAGCGCTTCATGAGGAGGTCAAGTTTGGCGGATAACATGTCCACCTCTTTGACAGGGTGAATGCCTTTTGAGCGTGTTTGGAGTCGATCGTCAGTCCACCCTTGATTTGAAACCATCTTCTCTATGAGCTCTTTTGCTTGAGCCACGGTCATGGAGAAGAAAGCTCCACCAGCAGCGGCATCCATATGTCCACGGGCTATTGATGTCAACCCGTTGTAGAAGTGTTGAAGAACGAGCCATTCTTCCATCCCATGGTGTGGGCAGGCAGATATGTATTCTTGGAACCTCTCCCACGCCTCGGGTATGGATTCATTTGTTGCTTGCTGGAAGCTTGAGATTCTTCCACGAAGGGCATTGGTTTTGCCCATCGGGAAAAACTTAGCGAGGAACTCTGTACAACATTTGTTCCAAGTGTCAATGCTTGCACGGTTGTTGTAGAACCATTGTTTCGCCTTCCCAAGGAGGGAGAGGGGAAACAGGCGGAGTTTGATGGCATCTCCGGTTGTGGCTGATGTGTTGCATATCTCTAGGAACTGTTGAAGGTGAGTGTTGGCGTCCTCGTGGGCCTTCCCACAAAAGGGTATGGCCTGCACCATAGTGATAAGGCTGGACTTGATGTCGAGTCCTTCGTCACCCACGTCGACAGTGGGTCCAACGGGCACATTGGCGACGGAGGGCGCGGAGTACTCGCGAAGGGTCCTGTTAGCCATGTTTGTTGAAGTTGATGGTGCGGAAGATGCGGGTTCGCTTGTCGTGAGTTCTTGAGGGGAGACGACGACGCGAGGTCGAGTCTTCCTCACAAGTGACTCGGGATTGTCAACGAAGTTTTGCGGCAAGTCGAATCCACGCATACACTATCCTGTTTTCACATCAAAGAGAAAACAGATCAAGGTTAGCCTGCATGGGCAATGGTTAGATCATATCAAGAGTAATCATGAACAATCATCGTATTCTTATTAACCAATGTCTTCCCCGGCAACGGCGCCATAAATGCTTGTTGGCGTCTCTTACGGTCACGCAGAAAATACGCGACCGCGGGAGACGCCGGGGGTTATGGTTTGAGTCACTTGCACTATTAACCAAATAATTCACGTCTAGTAACAAGTACTAGATATGTATTATAAGGTTTATCATGTTAATTGAATATCCGCAAGCGGACGGATAACCCGTTGTAGCATTTCACCCGAGAGTATTCTAAGGGTATCGTATTTATATTTTCCCAAGGGAAGACATGGTTGACAAGAGTACTTATGTTCATGGTGTTACAAATGATAGATGATATAACCACATTCCAAAACAGGGGTAAGGTTCAATAGTTGAGGATAGTGTGACACACACAAAGGTATCCCACTCTCTCTAATAAAAGGCGAGAGACAATTCTAAGCAATGCTAAGTTAGACTAGTGAGCTACTACTCCTAAAGTACAACATTCATAGAGCGTGCAAGGCCTCTACCTATCATCTAAGATCATGCAAGCGCAAGCAAGCGTCTTATGTCTAGGCAACTTCGGGAGGTCCGGCATACGCAGGGTCTGCCCCGCGACTCCGGCGCATTTACATACTCCTATGCCGTGCCCGAACGTGGAGGGTTCCTTTGGATAGACAGGGCTGTCACTTCCTGCCACCTACCTCTACAAACCGTGGGACACGCACATACTCAAGGGTGGAGAGACAACCCCAGCACCATGCCGGCGTCACTAACCACAACTCTAGATCCCTCGAGGCACCCCCAACCCTTCGGATCGACGGGGTGATAAATCTAGAGCACCTTTGCAGGACAGAGAGGCCCGATGCCAAAACATAAGAACAACTAGCCTAACTAGCATGAGTTAAACAAAAGGGTCAAAGCAAGCACTAAGTTATGCATAAGCGTTCGTCGCTCTAGAACGAGCGACGAACGACGATCAATTAAGTACGTGCAAGAATAATCGATAATCAAGCATGAACGAACAAGGAACGCTCGATGTATGTTTACTAGCGATCATCGATGAACGATGAACGAACGATGAACAAACATGAACGAGCGATGAACAAACATGAACGGACGATGAACATTCATGCAAGATCATGATCAAACTACTAAGCACATAACAACTATACGAACGAATGTATTCCATTAGACGAAGAACAAGTCTTACAAAGAGAGGATACAAGAGCTATACCCAATTCTCCACAAGACTTTGGGAGCAATGAGGCAGCCCACTACTCAGCCTAGCACTACCTAGAAGAGTCTCTAGCTCTAGCGTGAGGAGAGGAGGGAATGATCCTTCTGTTGTGTTGTGTGTGTGTTAGGAGGGGGGTACCCCTCCTTATATAGCCCTTGAAGGTCGGCAACTTTGAGGCGGTTCCCGAGGTCGGTGGCATTTAATGCAGGGGGAACCGACCTCCAGAGGTCGGTTACAAACCGCCACAAAAAGATGGGCCCAGGGGGCCACCCTGCCAGGTCGGCCGACCTGGCCAGGGGGGGTCGGCCGACCTGTGCCTGGCCCCTCCTGGGCTGGGCTTTGGCAGGTGGCTCCCCCTCTGGGTCTTCTTCTCTGGTCCAGGTGCATTAGGCCTTGGTTGTGTTGAACTTTGACGATATTTGGCCTTTTGTCTTGGAGTTGTATTCCCGCGGCGAACGTCGAGTTTGTAAAAGTGTTGTTTCGTCGCCTTGGGGCATGGTTTCACCTGGATTTCTCCCTTATTCCACCTGCACACTAAAATCTAGAGGTACATGTGGAAATAGGTTATTCTTAAATAAAATGCGTGTAAGAAATGCTCAGTCCTTCTTATTTATTGAGCTAATTGACGGTCGAAATTGGTCCGTAACGACCGTCAACAGCAAGCCACGTCGCCCGATCACCCCCAAGTCTCGTGTCGGGGGATCCTCCTCAGGATCGGCCGGCAGGGATCTCCCACGTCGGGCGACGCCTACCCGTCGCCCGACCCCACCTCGTCGCCCGACGCCACAGAAGGGGGCCAATCCTCTCTCGGCCTCACCCAAGATCGGAAAGCCGCTGCGGCCTCCTTCACCGAAAACGCGCCCCACCACGGACGCGATCGGGCCTAAGGGCAAGGAGGCGACCCCAAGCACGGCAAGGAAGCTTGCCTTCTCGCTGGAAGGGGAACTAGTTATGGTTCGTTACTCCGGTGAGGGTGAGAGCTCGAAGAACACATCGGAGAACCTCTCGCTCTCCTTGAGCACCGGCCCTCTGATCCCCTCCAACTGCACCATTCGGGGAAAGCCTACCCCCACCGGATATGGGAAGATTTTTGTGGATAGAAAGACTGGGAAGGAGGTGGCGATGGCAGGTCGCAGGTCATCGTTGGGTGAGTCTCATGACTCCAGCCCGGGGACCCGGCGCCGCCGTTCACCTCCCCCCCATCAGAGGACCCCCGGGGCAGATGGAGTGGAGTGACGAGGAGGTGGAGAAAAGGGACATAGAGGCAGTGTTCGCTGCCCCGGGCAAGGTGCAAAATCGCCTTAGGAAGTGTGAGGAGAAGCTCGCCGAGGAAAAGCTTGATTGCCAAGCCTTCAAGGATGATGAGAAGATTGCATGCAAGGGTCTTTACTCAAAGATCCGTCGCCTCTATAAGGAAATTAGGCATGGGGATATCTTTGATGCTTGATTAGATCAAGGGATAAAGGGGATTAGTTTAATTTCTGTACTTGTGTGTGGCATGTTTGTTTACCCCATGCATTAGTGTTGGCGTTCCTAACGGTACACCGATATTTGGATTAAAGAGTCTTGCAATGATATTACCAAATAGTCCACCACTAGCAATGAATGCTAGAGATGTCCTATCGGCATTCCCAGATAAGAAGATCCGCAAGCGCACGGATAACCTGTTGTAGCATTTCACCTAGGAGTATTCCGGGGTATCGTGATTTATATTCTCCCAAAGGAAGACATGGTCAACAGTAGTACTTATGCTCAAGAGATTACAATGATAGACAAACCCGCAGTCCAATGCAGGGGTAAGTGATACAGATATAATGATGGATAGTGTGACACACACAGTGGATTCCACTCTCAAATAAAAGGTGAGAGGCAAGTCTAGGCGGAAGCTAAACTAACTAACGGGTGCTACTCCTAATGTACGTTACCAAATAGCATACTAGGATTCTACCTACGTCAGGCTTACACTTGAGAGAGCTAAGAGCTTATGGCTAGAAATCATCGGGAGATCTGGCATAGGCCTGCCAGGCCACGCCGGCCTTTTGTATAAACTCCTATGCCATACCCGAACGTGGAGGATTACGGAAGGGTGGACAGGGCTGTCACCACCTGCCACCTACCTCTACAAACCGTGGGGCACATGCACAAACAAGGATGGAAAGAGAACCTAGCACCATGCTAGCATCACTCGCCATAACTCTGAATCCCTCGAGGTACCCCGCAGGGCGATAAACCCAGAGCTTCCCTTTCGGGACAATGAACCCGATATCTAGTCACAAACAACTAGCCAAACTAGTCTAAACTAGTCAAGGATCAAATCTAGTACTACGCTATGCATAAGTGTTCATTGCTCAAGAACAAGCGATGAACGAAGAATGATTGAGAACGATCATCTATAATCGGTGATCGAGTATGAACGAACAAAGAACGCCTGATGAATGCCCATGAACGTTCATCGATGAATTATGAATGAACGATGAACGAACGACGAACGCTCATCCAAGAACACAACTAGATTAAGGATGAACAACATAAGCACATAACTACTAAATGGTAAACGATGAATCATTGATAAAGAATCAAGTCTTACAAGAGAGGGATACAAGAACATACCCAACTCTCCAAGGGACTTGGGAGCACAAGGGCAGCCCACTACTTAGCCTAACTCTACCTAAACAGCCTCTAGCTCTAAGGTGAGGAGGAGGAGGAAATGAGCCTCAAGTGGTGTGTGTTCTCTAGGAGGGGGGTACCCCTTTATTTATAGACTTGGAGGTCAGTTCCTGGAGGCGGTTCCTGAGGTCAGTGGCATTAATTGCAGGTGGAACCGACCTCCAGAGGTCGGTTTGCAACCGCCATAGAAAGATGGGCCCAGGGGGGCTCCACCACAGGTCGGCCGACCTGGGCCTGGCCCCTCCTGGGCTGGGCTTTGGCAGGTGGCTCCCCTCTGGTCTTATTGCTTCAGATCCAGGTGCTTTAGCCTCTGTTGAGATTGGTCTTGATACTTTTGGGCCTTTTATCTTGAATTTACATTCCCGCGGCGATCGTCGGTTTATGGAAGTGTTGGATTTGATGCCTTGGGACATGGATACACCTGGATATTCCGTGTTTTCCACCTGCTAGTTATCTCAAGATCATACGACGAGAAGATCAGGCAAGCACCCCTTATCATCTTGGTATCAGAGCTGCTAGTTACCCTTGTTTGTTTACTGTCGTAAACCAAAAATCCCAAAAAATTTCACTACCCATAACCTGATCTGAAATTTCAGTGAGTTTGGTTAAGTTCTAGTCCAATAGATCGAGTTTGGTTGCCGAATCCTTGTGTTTCCCATCGTTTTCCGCCTATGATTTGTTTTCTTCATTTGTTCTCCATCAAGATTTGTGTTTTTCCCATCGTTCTTTTGTTCTTGGTCAGGTCTGTGTTCATCCCGAAACGATTTCGCGGACAGGTGTGAAATTTGAGCACCATACACCAAAACGTGCATAACTTTTGCATTTGAAATCCATTTGGGGTGTTCTTGTGCTCAATAGAAAGCTTATTTGAAGTCCTATCAGAATAAGCTAGGCCCAAATTTCGAATCTTGAATCTTTATTCCGAGTTGGCCCCAAAAGTTTTCAGTCTTACTGTTGCTTCAGATTTCACTCAGCTGAAACCTTGTGCAAGTCTCTATTTGGAGTACATCTGAACTTTTTGCACAAGATCTGAGTTGAGCTCTAGTATTTTCAGTAGTGAACCAAATCCATCCTTTGTGAAGACTTTGAACCTATTGAGACTAGCTGTAGGTTGTTGCTTGTGGGCTTTGCACTTTGCATGATCTGAAAATTGCTTGAACTGCAAATACTTGCTTGTATACAATCTGGTGTGCTGATCTCAGTAGCAAAACAGAAAAAAAAGAAGGAAGAAAAAGAAGAAAAAGAAAAGAACCAAGTGCTGAGATCACCACATTGATTAGCTTTGGTTAATATTATTCAATTTCACATATAGTCATCACTTGTGCAAATCTTGTAGCCCTTTGTTATGTGCGCAATCAGCTAGTGTCTCTCCATAACTTGTGTAGCATTGAGCTTTGTATCTTCAACTGAACATTCAGTTTAGCACATTTCCTTGGCTGCATTAAGTTCCACCATCTTTGTGTGTTAGTTGCTAAACTTTATCTTCATATTCATTTGATTTCAGTTCAGCAACTAGGCTTTGTTATCTTGGTTGGATTTTTACTTAACTTTATAATAGCTTGAAGTTTAGTTTCATACCACATCCATAACCTTCCAAACTCTACAAATAAGCCAATTTTCAGGATGCACCGTGATTTTGATTTCGCTTGATCTATCACTTTTATCATGCCTACCACCACCAAGGTTTGTGCAGCGTGCATTTCAGCAAGGACGCATAAGAACTTGAGTGGTAAGAGAAGGTGAGATTGAGTGATTTTCACCAAAATAAATAATTTGTATTGGGCTCTTTCCTCCAACTAACCATGGCAAGTGATGAAGATGGAGAAAATCCAAGCTATGTCACACAAGAGCAACTAGAGAAATTGATGAAAGATTTCAACAAACAACTCAATGAAAACATGAGTACTATTCAAGCTAGCATGGTTGCTAAAGTTGTGAAAGCCATGAAGGGAGGTGGTGCTGCTAGTATTGATGATGAAGAGTTTGATGAGACCGATGAGGAAATGGCAAACCGTTTACAGCAAAAAGAGTTTGCCAAACAGAACGCCCACGGGCGAGGGCGTGGTGGAGGTGGAGGTGCTTCTGGTTTTGGCCGAGGGAGAGGCCGTGGATGTGGAGATGGTACTCCACTCGAAACTGAACAAGAAGATACTTTTAGGCTACATCGCAATAAAAATTTTCAGTGTCAATTTCGCAATGTCAACAATCAGCCCAATGAAGAGAAGTTTCAGAAGCTGAAATTTAGCATGCCCAAGTTTGAAGGCACATATGACCCAGATGCATATCTCACATGGGAATTGAAGGTTGATAAGATATTTCGGGTGCACAACTATTCAGAGGAAAAGAAGGTGCATATGGCTGCCCTTTGTAAGGATCACGGAGTATCGAGAGAGGGGGGGGGGGGGGTGAATCGGTAGTCACTTAACGCTTTCTTTAGTATGGCGTTTTAGCAACCTAAAACAAGCTAGGTGATAAGAAGAAGCAAGCAACGCGCACACACTAGCAAGTCTAGCTAAGAGCAGTCCTACACAAGGAATTCTACCAAGAGTAAAACACAAGACACCCTATCAAGCAATTCTACTAACAAGAGGTAAATACGAAATAGTAAATGCTAGTAAGTAAAGGAGATAGGATAGAGATTGCTCATGGATTTTTAGCCCGTAGTATCGGGAGGATGGCGCCTCCCCCTAGTCCATGTTGGGTCACTCCCGCCGGAGTCTCGACCCCTTCCTCCGCTCGATGGCGATCCCTTCTAGAGCATTCTTCACCCTCCAATTGAAGACACGGGCACGTCTCGCTAGCAACTCTTGGCTCCTCTCAGGCAACCTCAACTGTTCCACTGGCCAAGAGGCCCTCACAGGGGTAGACAACCAGCTATTTGTAGCCTCAATCCATAAAACTAGCCATTGACACAAAAGCAGTCTTTTCTGCGTAGCCACCGTATCATACGGTGACTTCCAGCAGAGGTCTTCAGTCTTCAGTCTGCATTTCCTGCAGTCACCGTATCATACGGTGACTATCACCGTATCATACAGTGGCTTTTCTCTGAAGTCCTTCCTGATCATCTCCTCTATCCTCGACTTCATCTTCGCTCTTTTTGGTTCCTCAATCTTCCCTTCTGCCACTCTAGTCTCTGAGAGCCTCCCATTGCATCCAATTATCTCTACTACTAGTGTGCACTAAGAGAACCAACTCGAACCCTCTTGATAGTCCGGTTTTTCCTATGGACTCAAGCCTACATCTACACCAAGCCATCACTTGCTTGGATCTAGCATGTCCTTAGCCTTGATCCATCTCCTCGACCGTGACTCCATCAAGTCCAATGTCCCGAGTGGTCGAGGCAACCAATCATCGAGATATCCAATAGAGAAAAGGTTGACGTAGTCCTTCATCATAAAAAGGCATAACTAGACCGCTCAAGTAAAGGATGCAAAAGAAATCAAGAGCAAGAGCATCATAGTACTCGATCACTATGAACTACACATCATGCTATAGGATAAACAAAGAGTACAACATGATGAATAGTAAAGAGAGGGACATAGCTCAAAAAAGGTATCACCTGCAAAATAGAGTTAGTGCACAAGGGTGATAAATAAAGGAGAGCAAGTGAGCTATGTCCACGACTCTTGCGATGATAGTATATAAGATAATTCCTGCACAAAGCAAGTTAGTCCACAAATCATCACAAGTATAAGGTACATACACAAGGAATCAACACATAAAACTCAGGCATATCGATACCATATAGATATATAATACAAGAGCAATGTATGTAAATGAAACCAAGTGCATCCTCGATGAGCTAAAACAAGGCAAACGAAGACCGAGCTCATCAAGAACCACGAACATCCAAAAGAAAATACAAAGTAACTCCAAATGTCCTGACTATCCAAAATGCCCGAGAGCTCCCCCTAGGTACAAGCACTCTCGATCAAGTCACACTCCCAACTCCCCCTAGACATTCTCTCCCCCTTTGGCACCATGTACCAAAAAGATCATCGACGAAAGATATGCTATCCTACGCATCGGGGTCTGGAGGTGGTGCAGTGGCCTCTGAAGCTGAAGAGCTGGCTCCCCCTAAAGCTGTGCCTGCCACTGAACCTACTGTGATGTCCTGCTGGGTGGGTGCCACTGGCGCTGTCCAGGTCCATGTCCTGGGTATCCCTAGCTCTGGAGTGCAAGAACGACGAGTGTAGACAAGTCGTCCATCCAAATCAAGTACAGGAGCATCTGGATCCTCAGCTATATGGTCCCCTGACCCAAACTCTAAAGCTGTGTGTACTGAAGGACTGTGAGATTGGGAACCATGCGCACTGACTGCCTCCCCACTAGCCCTGGCTGTAGTGATGTCTGCTACATCCTCATCCATACCTGCTGCAAGCATATGCTCTAGGGCATCTAAGTATGCAATCCCTGGAGGTGGAGAAGGCGGTGTCGTGTCAGGAGCAGCAGCAACCTCTGAAGTGGTGATCACTACCTCAGTAGTAACTGGATGAGAGACCACACTGGAAGTAGTAGGTGCTGAGGTGATAGGGGACTCAATCCCTGAGAAGTCAAGTGCAGACACTGGCATAGGGGATGAGATCCTAGTCACTGAGGTGATGTGCTGAGCTGGGCCCACTACCGGTGAAGTACTCATCAGGAAAGCAGACGGAGTCATGAACTGGCCTGGTGTCAAGAACGGCGTAGAAGAAGAAGGACCTGTTTGAGAGGGTCCTGCCTGTGTGAGACCTGCCATCCCTGAAGCTCCAACAAACACTGAACCAAGAGGACTCTGAGATAGCTGTCATGCGGGAGTCATAGGAGCTGATAGCATGGTGGAGTATATCCCTGGAGCAGCTGTGCTCTGTGGAAGCTGGAAACCCTGTGGTTGTACTAGAGAGGGTAGAACCATCAGGGGCATCTGAGGCATTCCCTGAATCACCTGACCAAGGTATCCAAAAGCTGTAGCAAAATAACCAAAGATACCTTGGTTTGCCATATGTGTGGCCCTCAAAGTCTCAGCCATCTGCTGAGTCCACTGTTTGTGCTCAGCCTCTCTCCTCTCCTGATCCTGTCTCCACTGCTCCTGCTGATCAAGCCTCTGTCGGAGCATCTCAAGCTGTGCAAGCACTGTAGGATCTGTAGCTGTAGCTGCTGTAGCTAGTGGAGCACTCACTGGTGGAGGTGGAGCTGGTGTGAAGTCTGGATCTGCTCCCTGGTGCAGTGAGGACTCTAGTGAGAAGTCCCTCTCATCAGTAGCTCCACTCTGCATTCCTGTGCCTCTAGCCTGTGAGGAGCTGCTCTATGAAGCATCAGCTCTCTGTATGCAATGTGGGTCACTAGGGGACCGCAGTATATACTCTGGGGTCACATCAGGAAGAGCCTCGTACTGAGCATCGGTCATGAAGCCATTCATCCAAATCAACCAGCAGATGAGAGGTCAGAAAGGTAGCATCCAGGAACCAACTCTCTCAGCAATCACATCATGCATCTGATATATGATAAGGTTTGCTAAGTCAAAGCGCTGCTCAGTGAGGATGGAATCAAGTGTCCACTGAACCAAGCAGGAGATCCTGTCCTAATAACCCTCCCAGGGCACTATAGTCCTGCTGAGCATGGCTCTCATAGCTCTAGCCTCGTGCGTCAGTCTGTGAGGCATCCTGCTGTACCCCTGCTCATAAGGTGGAGGGAAAGCAACCCTCATGGCATCATCTGTAGGCACAACTCCCCCTGAAGGTCTGCGGGGTGGTCTGGCTCCCTCCTGAGCTAGGTTGTACAGAATCCTGTCACTGGCCTCAGCTCCCAGCACTCTGTGGATATCATCTCGTGTCAGTCTCACAGGCTAGCCCCTGAACATGAACCATATGGCACTCCTGTCCTCTGCAACCCAGAGTGTAGCATAGAAGTCCCTCACAATGTCTGTCCTGTACCTCATAGGTGCTGCAAGCAAAGTCCTCAGGCAAGGCATATAGGACATCCTGGACTCCATCTCTCTCCCAGCTGCTAGAGACAAACGAGCTGGCACCACATACTTGTGGGTAGTGTAGAGCTTGGACCCCTTCTTGCTCTCAGCTCTGAGCAAGGCCTCACCAATCTGCCTCTGTAAGATGGTCCAGTACCTGGAGCCTGCCATCATGTCTCTGGCCCTCAGGGGAGCCCAAACCTGCTATGTCACCTGCCTCAAAGACTGCAAGATCCTGGTGTCGACCTTGAGGAAATCCCTCTGGTGAGCAGCCGGTGCAGCAGCCTCTCTCAGCATGGCCTTCTCAGCTAAGGCCCGTCTCCTCTTCCTCGACTCCTCATCCTGAGGTAGAGGGGTGTCACGGAAGAATCCACCACTGTCCACTCTGGCCTCAGCCTCCTCAAGCTTGTCCTCCTCCTCAAGCTCAACCTCGTGCTCCTCAGTACTGCCAGAACTAGAGGTGGAGCTGCTGTCTATGTCCTCAGCCTGTGGGACCTCCTCCGGAGCCCTCGACGAACCCGCTCCTCGGGTCGGAGTCTCCTGAGTGGAGAACCCCACTCGGGTAGACATCCTGAGTGTAGTCTGACCCTCGGTAAGGCTCACACCTCCTCTGCTGCCTCCTGCAGGTGGTCCCTGTCCTCGAAGAGCATGACGAATAGCTGCATCGTCCTGTGGATCTCCTGTGTGAACTGTAGGAGTGCGAGGCTTCTTGGCCTTGGGCTTCACAACTGCCTTGCCCTTCCCCTTGTCCTGTCCACCACCTCTGCCAGCACCTCTGTCTCTGCCCATAGCTGCTGGCAGTCACTGCTGAGCTGCCCTCTGACAAGATAGGGCGAGTGAGCTTGGCTCACCAACCTGTCCACTGACAAGCTGACAGCCAAAGATAGGATCAAGGGCTTGGCCCCAAATCCGTCCACTGATCACTGCACTGTCAACTGCCTCTGTTCTCTAGGCTGACCACTGACAACTGCCACTACACGATAGGAGTATAGACAGGGTATATGAGTATAGAATAACCTACTATAATCTATAAGCAAGAAACGTAGGTAAGCACATAAAAATCTATGTGAAGTCCTAGCGCTGAGGTGAAGGACACAATGCCGACAAAATAAGCAATATGAACAACGGCATTGTCGACTATGGGTGGAGATCAACTAGTGCACATAAAAACAAAGCGATAGACTCAATGTGACACTAATCGAGGAACAACACTAGTGTGATGTGTAAAAGATGGAATTAAGCACAACACGCAACACTAGTGCCTACAAATCACATAAAGGAGCAAGCTTTTGATTAATATGACTTGCAGGACAGGAATTCACACTAAACTAGCATCAAATTGAATGAACAATTATTGGTACATGCTAGCAAGGGTGCAGACCATAGAAATTAGGAAATAATCGATGAAAATGAATGAAATTTGCAATGCCCTAAGCAATACAGACACGCTACTGTGCAATTTGAGCAATGAATCGGTAACCAAACACTGGGAATATGATTAGCTTGCCGGAATTTCAATCAAAGTCCACCGGGACCTCACCAGAGTTGAAGGAAATGGCGACGAGGTGCTAGGACACAGCTCCCCTTTCCTTGCGCTGAAGCAGCAGCTCCAGAGAGATGTGCGCGTGGTCGGGGAAAGAGAGGAGCACGTCTGCGGCGAAGTTTGGCAGCGCGGCGCGGCAACGACAGCAGGTGCGCGCTAGGGTTTGCGTGGGCACGGGCGTGCTGCGGTGTGGTGCGGTGAGGCTGCAGTGGTGACGCAGTGCGGTGACAGTGCAGCTGCGCGAGGCGGCGGCGGTGCTCGACGGCGGCGATGGCGCGCGGCAGCAACGGCGAGGTGCGGCGATGGCGGGAGCAGAGGAGCGCGCGCGCGGGAGAGAGGAAGACGACGGCGGCGCCAAATTTGCACAGTAATGAGATGATTCACGTCGAGATTAGGGTTGAAAGAAGATGGACGATCCAGATCAAAAGAAGTTTGAATCAACTGTCCAGATTGAATAGGAGATAACGGTCAACCCTTATCACCGTATGATACGCTGATAAGCACCGTATAATGTTGACGGTCGCTACGGACCAATTTCAACCGTCAACTAGCTCAATAAATAAGAAGGATTGGACATGTCTTACACGCATTTTATTTAGAAATAATCTATTTCCACATGTACCTCTAGATTTTAGTGTGCAGGTGGAATAAGGGAGAAATCCAGGTGAAACCATGCCCCAAGGCGACGAAACAACACTTTTACAAACTCGACGTTCGCCGCGGGAATACAACTCCAAGACAAAAGGCCAAATATCGTCAAAGTCCAACACAACCAAGGCCCAATGCACCTGGACCAGAGAAGAAGACCCAGAGGGGGAGCCACCTGCCAAAGCCCAGTCCAGGTGGGGCCAGGCACAGGTCGGCCGACCCCCCTTGGCCAGGTCGGCCGACCTGGCAGGGTGGCCCCCTGGGCCCATCTTTTTATGGCGGTTTGTAACCGACCTCTGGAGGTCGGTTCCCCCTGCATTAAATGCCACCGACCTCAGGAACCGCCTCCAGAAACCGACCTTCAAGACTATAAATAAAGGGGTACCCCCCCCCTCCTGGAGGACACACACACCACAACAGAAGGATCATTCCCTCCTCTCCTCACGCTAGAGCTAGAGACTCTTCTAGGTAGTGCTAGGCTGAGTAGTGGGCTGCCTCATTGCTCCCAAGGTCTTGTGGAGAATTGGGTATAGCTCTTGTATCCTCTCTTTGTAAGACTTGTTCTTCGTCTAATGGAATACATTCGTTCGTATAGTTGTTATGTGCTTAGTAGTTTGATCATGATCCTGCATGAATGTTCATCGTTCGTTCATGTTTGTTCATCGCTCGTTCATGTTTGTTCATCGTTCGTTCATCGTTCATCGATGATCGCTAGTAAACATACATCGAGCGTTCCTTGTTCGTTCATGCTTGATTATCGATTATTCTTGCACGTACTTAATTGATCGTCGTTCGTCGCTCGTTCATGAGCGACGAACGCTTATGCATAACTTAGTGCTTGCTTTGACCCTTTTGTTTAACTCATGCTAGTTAGGCTAGTTGTTCTTATGTTTTGGCATCGGGCTCTCTGTCCTGCAAAGGTGCTCTAGATTTATCACCCCGTCGATCCGAAGGGTTGGGGGTGCCTCGAGGGATCTAGAGTTGTGGTTAGTGACGCCGGCATGGTGCTGGGGTTGTCTCTCCACCCTTGAGTATGTGCGTGTCCCACGGTTTGTAGAGGTAGGTGGCAGGAAGTGACAGCCCTGTCCATCCAAAGGAACCCTCCACGTTCGGGCACGGCATAGGAGTATGTAAATGCGCCGGAGTCGCGGGGCAGACCCTGCGTATGCCGGACCTCCCGAAGTTGCCTAGACATAAGACGCTTGTTTGCGCTTGCATGATCTTAGATGATAGGTAGAGGCCTTGCACGCTCTATGAATGTTGTACTTTAGGAGTAGTAGCTCACTAGTCTAACTTAGCATTGCTTAGAATTGTCTCTCGCCTTTTATTAGAGAGAGTGGGATACCTTTGTGTGTGTCACACTATCCTTAACTATTGAACCTTACCCCTGTTTTGGAATGTGGTTATATCATCTATCATTTGTAACACCATGAACATAAGTACTCTTGTCAACCATGTCTTCCCTTGGGAAAATATAAATACGATACCCTTGGAATACTCTCGGGTGAAATGCTACAACGGGTTATCCGTCTGCTTGCGGATATTCAATTAACATGATAAACCTTATAATACATATCTAGTACTTGTTACTAGACGTGGATTATTTGGTTAATAGTGCAAGTGACTCAAATCATAACCCCCGGCGTCTCCCGCGGTCGCGTATTTTCTGCGTGACCGTAAGAGACGCCAACAAGCATTTCTGGCGCCGTTGCCGGGGAAGACATTGGTTAATAAGAATACGATGATTTTTCATGATTACCCTTGATATGATCTAACCATTGCCCATGCAGGCTAACCTTGATCTGTTTTCTCTTTGATGTGAAAACAGGATAGTGCATGCGTGGATTCGACTTGCCGCAAAACTTCGTTAACAATCCCGAGTCACTTGTGAGGAAGACTCGACCTCGCGTCATCGTCTCCCCTCAAGAACTCACGACAAGCGAACCCGCATCTTCCGCACCATCAACTTCAACAAACATGGCTAACAGGACCCTTCGTGAGTACTCCGCGCCCTCCGTCGCCAACGTGCCCGTTGGACCCACTGTCGACGTGGGTGACGAAGGACTCGACATCAAGTCCAGCCTTATCACTATGGTGCAGGCCATACCCTTTTGTGGGAAGGCCCACGAGGACGCCAACACTCACCTTCAACAGTTCCTAGAGATATGCAACACATCAGCCACAACCGGAGATGCCATCAAACTCCGCCTGTTTCCCCTCTCCCTCCTTGGGAAGGCGAAACAATGATTCTACAACAACCGTGCAAGCATTGACACTTGGAACAAATGTTGTACAGAGTTCCTCGCTAAGTGGAAGAATCTCAAGCTTCCAGCAAGCAACAAATGAATCCATACCCGAGGCGTGGGAGAGGTTCCAAGAATACATATCTGCCTGCCCACACCATGGGATGGAAGAATGGCTCGTTCTTCAACACTTCTACAACGGGTTGACATCAACAGCCCGTGGACATATGGATGCCGCTGCTGGTGGAGCTTTCTTCTCCATGACCGTGGCTCAAGCAAAAGAGCTCATAGAGAAGATGGTTTCAAATCAAGGGTGGAGTGACGATCGACTCCAAACACGCTCAAAAGGCATTCACCCTGTCAAAGAGGTGGACATGTTATCCGCCAAACTTGACCTCCTCATGAAGCGCTTGGATGAACACAACTCGAATGGCAGTGTTTGTGCATTGGACTCACGCGTGACGTGTGAGGAATGCGGGGACATAGGCCATATGGGGAAGGATTGCCCCCACACCCAAGAAGATGCGTTCTACATGAACAACAACAACGGGTACCGTCCAAATGGAGGCCAAGGATATAATCAAAACCGACCATCCTATCAAGGAGGTAACAATTTTTCTGGCTTTAACAATAATCAGCCTTCCTTGAAAGACTTAGTTTTTGGCCAAGCTAAAATTAACGAATCAATCAATAAAAAGTTTGCTGCCAATGATAAAGTTCTAGAAAATATAAATTCACAGTTAGAAGGTTTTTCCTCTGCTTTCAAAAATCAACTGAGCTTTAATAAAATGATAGAAACTCAAATTGCTCAGCTTGCTGCTCTTATTCCTGCCTCTAATTCTGGGAAGATCCCGGGGCAACCCGAGGCTTCCTTAGAAAATGTTAATGCGGTTACCACGAGGGGAGGAAAGTCCACTCGGGATCCGCCATATCCTAACCATGCAGGTAAGAAGAACAGAATTGAACAAGAAGAAGAAGGCCCTTCTAACACCCAAGAGAAGGAACATGACGAACCAAAGGCAGCCGGTGGGGAGGCAATAGAATTCCAAGACACCAACTTCATGCCGTTCCCACACCGAAACAAGAAGCCAAAGGTGGATGAACAGTTTGACCGTTTTGTTGAGGTCATCAGAAAAATTCATGTCAACGTGCCTTTGATGGACATGGTACAAGTGCCCACATATGCACGTTACCTCAAAGACATCCTCAACAACAAACGACCACTACCCAACACAGAGACGGTCAAACTCACCGAGGAGTGTAGCGCAGCTATACTCAACCGGCTTCCAGAAAAGAAAAAGGATCCTGGCTGCCCCACCATATCATGCTCTATCGGGGGCACATCACTTCGAGCATGCCTTATGTGATCTAGGGGCAAGCGTCAGCGTTATGCCCAAGGAAGTCTTCGATCGATTGAGCTACACAGAGCTGACTCCTACACCAATGAGGTTGCAATTAGCAGATTCATCTGTTCGCTACCCCGCGGGGATAGCCGAAGACATTCCGGTAAAAATCCGGGGCAACTTCATTCCGGTGGACTTCGTGGTGCTGGAGATGGATATTGATAAGGAGACGCCCCTCATCTTGGGACGTCCCTTCCTCAGCACCGCGAAGGCTCAAATCGATGTTGGGGCCGGAGAAATCCGTTTCTACATCAATGAGAAGGAGGAAAAATTCGAGTTTCAACCCCGAAAAGAACAATGCTCAATGATCAAGATCAAGTATGGGCCAAATCCCTCAAACATCAAAGAAATCGAAGTGACTCCAAGAAAGACGGACAATCTCATTGCTTTTTGGAAGCAACTTGACAAACGTGAGAACCCGTCATGGTACCAACCCAAGAAGCCTGCAACACCACGACCAGGAGTATGGGTCAAGAAATCAGCCCCTCAAAAGCCACCTACACAGCCCAAGATCAAACAAGTGTGGCAAGTAAAGAAGGTGCAGCCATCCTCATCTCCAAGGACAGGGCCGGCACCTCAAGAATGAAACCAATGGAGAAGTCCTTGCTCGCCAGACTTAAAACGGCGAAGCCCTGGCCGACAGGTTAATCGGCATTATCATTTCTTTTGATTCCTTTTTGATTTTCCTTTTCAAACCCACCACTTGCATTTAAAAAAACTTCAAAATCACCTTGCATATTTTATTTCACCACAAGAAATTTTTTTTCAATCGTTTGAATTTTTTTTTTCGCCAGCATATTCGCTTTCATCTCGCCATGCATACAAAAACCAATTTTCCAAAAAAATACTTGGTTCTTCAAAACTTTTCCACTCTTTTGTGCAAGGTTTTGGATTACCTCTGTACCACTACAATAAGTTTTTCCACTTATTGGAAATTTTCCAACTTTTTCCTCTTCTAGTTTCAAAATTTTCCGAAAACCATTCGAATTTTGAGGCATGATTCTATTTGGAAATCTTTCTGAGCAACATTTTCGAGGATTCACTGGACATAGCATCCAAGCTCATGAACTATATGACCGTTGGAGGCTGTGGGTCAAGAGGGGGGACAAGTGGGCCCAGCAGGGGGTCGGCCGACCCCACCAGGACAGGTCGGCCGACCTGGGGTAGCCGTTGCTGCCCCCCTGTTTTTTCCCAACGGTCACCTGCCCCCTCCAACGTTCAAAAACGGCTACATTTCGTGCTATAAATTTGGAGTGACCGACCAGGAGCTCTCTCCCCCTCACACACACTCATTTCACTCCTTATTCACTTCATTCTCTTGCTCTCAAAGCTCCCTCATTACTCTCACTTTGTGCTTGCCTCAAAGTTCTGCAAAAGGATTTTCTCTCCTTTTTGTTTTCTCAGTTTGTGTTTTGCTTTTCCCGAGTTGCGATTTTCTTGCTCACAAGAACAACCGACGGTTTCGCCGATTGGATTTTTTCTAACATAACCCGTTCGGAGCTATTGTTCTTGTGTTCTTGCTCTCCTTGTGTGCAGCCATGACCGGTGCCAAGAAGCTGTACGGAGCGTTGAAGAGGTCCCTAAGTTCAAAATCAAGTCCAAGCTCTTCACGCCGAAGCACTCGCACGCGCCCCGCAGTCGAGCCACCGCCAAGTCCACCACATGAAGCCGAGGAAGGAGAGCAAGAGGGCAACATCGAACATCGTCTCCTCGTCGACACCGACCTCGACTTGGTGGGCGAGTACGAGACGAACGCCTACGCGCTTCTTCAAAACCGTATCTTTGCTCCTACGCGAGCATTTGACACGGGGCTGCTACAAAAGACTGGTATGGATGCTGAATTTGCTCGAGTTTTTAAGACCATAGGGTGGAAATATTTTGCTAGTGTAGATGAGCCGGGTTCCCGCTTGCTTACACTTCAGTTTTTATGCACCCTACGAGAGGTAGATGAGGGTATTACTTTTCGGTTTTTCCGGGAAGAATATCGTTTGAAATGGAAAGATCTTAGCATACTTCTCGGCTTTGATTCTCGCTGCAATGTTGATGTTGATAATGCCCTTCCTGAATTTTCAAAGCTTGCATTTTGGGAAAGGATTACGGGTTTTTCAACATGTGTGCAGCCTAGAACTAATCACATCCATCACCCTACTTTGCGTTTCTTGCACATGTGGATTGGCATCACTCTTTTTCCTAGAAGTGATATTAGAATTGTGCGCGAAGATGATATGAAAATTCTTTATGCTATGGTTGAAAAGATTAAGATTTCTCCTGCCCAATACTTGATTCATCATTGGTTAGAAAATTTTGGGATGATGGGACCAATTGAATGCACCTCGTTAATTACACGTATTGCTGCGGGAGTGGGTGCCTTGCATGATGCTAATGTTGAATATATTTCTACACCCCGCATACTCATAAACGAGGATTATCTTATCCGTGGTCATACACTTAAGCATGGTCTAAATGATTCCCTCATATTTTATTTTGTCGGGTATACAAACGAGTTTCGGTTACCTAACCCGGATCTTCGCTTGTATACTTGCAAAAATCTAACCATTGAGCTCCAAGAAATGGAGAGTGCGCGCAGGAGTATTTCTTCTCGCAGGAGGACGCGCAGGTCGGAGCAGCCATCAAGTTCCGAGGCACCCACACCGCAGCCCATGGCTCATGGCGGCCCGGGGTATGGTCACACCGGGTATTTTCCCGGTGCGTACTCAGCCCCGCCACCGCACATGGCCGGGGGCTCGGCGTGGCAAACCTCGGGGCATGACCCAAGGATGTTCACTCCGCAACAACAATGGGAGGAACACTCCTCCGACTCTGGTGCGACTCAAGGTTTCCACCTTGAGCAAGCGATGAACAACCTCTCCGAGCAAATGGGAAGGCTCGAGACCACGGCAGAAAACATCGACTACACGCTCAACCAACACATCCTGCAAACCCATCAGTGGCAAGAGCGCACCGACACCCAGCTCACCAACCTCACCAACATGACGGAGCGGGGACAAGCCGATCTTTCGGCTTACTTTCGCCACATGGGGTTCAATCCACCAAACCCATGAGCAAGAACAAGCTTGGGGGAGGCGCCATACTCCCCACTAAGGTATCATGTATCGCAACTTGTATCCTTTTATTTTTTCTCTCTTTGTTTTTGCTTGTTCTTGCTCCTCATATGAAAAAAAAAATAAAAATGACAAAACTAAAAAGAACAAAAAATAAGTAGTGTAGTCTCTTTATGCGCTGTAAAAATGTTCCTAGTCTTTCTATGTTGAGATGATGAATAGTTGCTCTGCTTTATCTCTCTCTTGTGCCTAGTTCATAACTTAGTACTCTCCTAGTTTTGAGTTTGTTGGCTAAATAAAACTCGCTTAGAACCTGAAACTTGTGGGTTGCATACGTTTGCGCTGAACCTAAGTTGTTGTGAGAGATGATATGGTAAAAAGAGCTACTCAATCTTGTTCCAAGTTAAGCTTGAAAACTCCGGAGCTTTTTGTTTTCGAAAATCATAAAAATTTATAAGTTCCTCAGTGATGTTAATTTCCTACCAAAGCCATATGTAGTACTTCATGTAAAACCTTACACATATGCTGCTTGCCATTTCGTTGAGCTTTATCAAAATTGTGCGACCCTAGTGAGATGCTCTCCATACTCTCATGATCAAGATCACGTACACATTCCACCTCATATGCTATACTTCTACTCCGGAAGTTAGCAACCATGTCATGCCATCCAACAAAATAAATACGCTCCTCATCATATATCACCTCTCTTGAAATATCAAAAGTAGGCATGGCTATGCAAAAGAAAGTAAGAAAATAAAAGATGAGCATGATGAAAAGAAAGAGACAAAATCTGCTCTCATTTTGAACATAGAAAAAGAAAGAAGAAAAAGATAGCCATGCCCAAAATACAAAATAAAGAGAGGTGAACAAAAAGAGGAGTAGTCACATACACCACCATCCACATATACACACTTGCACATCTTGATCTACGATTGTATGGCTTGCTATCTCCGTGGATCCACTCTTTTGGTTTTGCAAAATATGAATGCAAGTATGCCTCTTTACATATCCTACCTTGAGCTCCACAAAGGCTTATTAGATATAGGATGAGGCAACACACATGCCTTGGTAAGGGATAAAAACACCACTTGAGCGACTCGAGAGTATCACTAGAGGAACTTGATTTTATTCTTGAAAATCTTTTTGAAAACCTCCGGAGAATAAAAGCAAGACAAGGGATGAGAAAATAAATGCTCCATACACCATTCTCTCTCTCAACCGCCCAAGGTAAAGTATAAAGCAAAAGCCCCATAAGGATTAAGGGAAAAGGGTGAGTTACCATGGCCAACTTATTCAACTCAAGGATGAGTATCTCTGTTATAAACTTGGTACCTTTGAGAAGTAGGCATTGTAGCAACTCCTGATCAACAACCTAAAGTCATACTTCTTGCTCGGGACGAGCAAGGGGTAAGCTTGGGGGAGTTGTTGACGGTCGCTACGGACCAATTTCAACCGTCAACCAGCTCAATAAATAAGAAGGATTGGACATGTCTTACACGCATTTTATTTAGAAATAATCTATTTCCACATGTACCTCTAGATTTTAGTGTGCAGGTGGAATAAGGGAGAAATCCAGGTGAAACCATGCCCCAAGGCGACGAAACAACACTTTTACAAACTCGACGTTCGCCGCGGGAATACAACTCCAAGACAAAAGGCCAAATATCGTCAAAGTCCAACACAACCAAGGCCCAATGCACCTGGACCAGAGAAGAAGACCCAGAGGGGGAGCCACCTGCCAAAGCCCAGCCCAGGTGGGGCTAGGCACAGGTCGGCCGACCCCCCTTGGCTAGGTCGGCCGACCTGGCAGGGTGGCCCCCCTGGGCCCATCTTTTTATGGCGGTTTGTAACCGACCTCTGGAGGTCGGTTCCCCCTGCATTAAATGCCACCGACCTCAGGAACCGCCTCCAGAAACCGACCTTCAAGACTATAAATAAAGGGGTACCCCCCCCCCTCCTGGAGGACACACACACCACAACAGAAGGATCATTCCCTCCTCTCCTCACGCTAGAGCTAGAGACTCTTCTAGGTAGTGCTAGGCTGAGTAGTGGGCTGCCTCATTGCTCCCAAGGTCTTGTGGAGAATTGGGTATAGCTCTTGTATCCTCTCTTTGTAAGACTTGTTCTTCGTCTAATGGAATACATTCGTTCGTATAGTTGTTATGTGCTTAGTAGTTTGATCATGATCCTGCATAAATGTTCATCGTTCGTTCATGTTTGTTCATCGCTCGTTCATGTTTGTTCATCGTTCGTTCATCGTTCATCGATGATCGCTAGTAAACATACATCGAGCGTTCCTTGTTCGTTCATGCTTGATTATCGATTATTCTTGCACGTACTTAATTGATCGTCGTTCGTCGCTCGTTCATGAGCGACGAACGCTTATGCATAACTTAGTGCTTGCTTTGACCCTTTTGTTTAACTCATGCTAGTTAGGCTAGTTGTTCTTATGTTTTGGCATCGGGCTCTCTGTCCTGCAAAGGTGCTCTAGATTTATCACCCCGTCGATCCGAAGGGTTGGGGGTGCCTCGAGGGATCTAGAGTTGTGGTTAGTGACGCCGGCATGGTGCTGGGGTTGTCTCTCCACCCTTGAGTATGTGCGTGTCCCACGGTTTGTAGAGGTAGGTGGCAGGAAGTGACAGCCCTGTCCATCCAAAGGAACCCTCCACGTTCGGGCACGGCATAGGAGTATGTAAATGCGCCGGAGTCGCGGGGCAGACCCTGCGTATGCCGGACCTCCCGAAGTTGCCTAGACATAAGACGCTTGCTTGCGCTTGCATGATCTTAGATGATAGGTAGAGGCCTTGCACGCTCTATGAATGTTGTACTTTAGGAGTAGTAGCTCACTAGTCTAACTTAGCATTGCTTAGAATTGTCTCTCGCCTTTTATTAGAGAGAGTGGGATACCTTTGTGTGTGTCACACTATCCTCAACTATTGAACCTTACCCCTGTTTTGGAATGTGGTTATATCATCTATCATTTGTAACACCATGAACATAAGTACTCTTGTCAACCATGTCTTCCCTTGGGAAAATATAAATACGATACCCTTGGAATACTCTCGGGTGAAATGCTACAACGGGTTATCCGTCCGCTTGCGGATATTCAATTAACATGATAAACCTTATAATACATATCTAGTACTTGTTACTAGACGTGGATTATTTGGTTAATAGTGCAAGTGACTCAAATCATAACCCCCGGCGTCTCCCGCGGTCGCGTATTTTCTGCGTGACCGTAAGAGACGCCAACATATAATACGGTGATCCCACCAGACAGGGCGCTGAGCATCTAGTCACCGTATCATACAGTGACTGGCACCGTATGATACGGTGACAGTAGATTCTTGTCCAGTAAGACCGCAGAGTGAAAACACTCACCATATGATACGGTGATTAACGTCGTATGATACGGTGACCTCCAGAAAAGCTGATTTCAAGGAAATTTCTTTCTTTGTCCATACATCTGACACAAAAACCAAATAAACACCATGTATAGACCAGAAAGGGAACTCTCAACCACTCCTTTGAAAATAAGCCAATATAGGCTGCACATAGGCATATAATAATTTTTTGAAATCCAAACAAGATGCAAGCCAACAAGAGCCAAAAGAGATAAAACTAAAGGAGGGGTATGTATGAGCCCTTGCCAATGACCCGTGCGAGTAGTTTTAACCTCGAGGATCATTATGCAAAGCTCAATGGGCATGAAGCTCAATCCTTTCCTTTAATCACACTTTTATGGGATGTGGTATCATATAGAGCATGAAGCACTTTCCACATAGTGTGATGGCTCCTTTGTGATTTCCTATATGCAATGCATGAAACAAGCATATCATACAAACGCAAGTGAAAGTAAATATGCCATGTGAGATGAAAGCAAATTTAAAGACATTGCATAAAAGGAAACCTACTCAAGGTCAAGTTTGAACCTCTCTCAAGCTTAATCACCATGAACCAAACCTTGTCTTGAGCCATACGAGCCACCAACTCAAACATCCCCCATGTTCACGGCTATCTTGAGAAAGTTAGACTTTGAACTAATTTTTATGTTCTTTTTCTTTTAGTTATTTACATATGCATGGATGCACTCATATTAGTTCACAAAGGAGCACCTAGCTACCATGCAAGACAAAAGCAAGAAAAAAAAACACTTCTACTATGATACAAAGGTACCTCCTTGAAGAGTAGATATGTCGTTAAAGCACTCGATGCTCGTGGTGAACCTTGATGAATCTTCAACTCGGCACTCGGTTCACCACTACCATTCTTCTAAGTCCCGGTCTTAGGGACCCACTCGTACTTCATTGGCCGCTCACGGTCAACAATGCACTTGGGGACCCAAATCATCCGGATCTTCCTCTTCTTGTCCGGTGTTCCAAGCGCCTTGGCTTTCACCTTGCCCTTCTTGTCCCTAAAAAGCTTGAAGTGGGTGTTCTAATGGAACAAGTTAGCATTAGGCAAAGTCTTGGAATTTCTCACCGTGGGGCAATTCTTGTAGGTGTGTCCATCTTGACAACACTTCTCACAATAGTAGTCATTCGCCATGAGAAGAATCACCCAAGATGAAATGGTGTCTTCATTGCCAATAATGTTGATGGTGGTGGGATAGGAACCAAGTCCTTTGTGCTCGGCATTGTTGAGTAGATTCTCTCACAAGAATCTCCTTGTGCAATGTCCTTCCCCGAGCAAGCCTTTCAAACCCATCCATCACCATCGCTCTCTTTTCCTTGAGCTTGTGATATTCCTTCAAAATAGACTCATCAAGAGTAACAAGCTCACGAGAAGAGGTTAGCTCATCACAAGTAATATAAGAGGAATTTAAAGGAGATGAGCATGGTGAGGGAGTGTTACACTTTTCGAGGTCAAGAGCTTGATATGCAACCTCAAGTCCCTCATGCTTCTCATTGAGCTTCATGTAGTCATCTTCAATGATCTTGTGAGAGATTGTGAGATCTTTGAGTTCTTCCTCTAGTTGCTCAACTCGAAACACGGCCACGTCATGCTCTTTCTCTAGCCTTGCAATGAGCTTGTCTTTCTTCTTCATCATCTTGCCGGCTAGATCAAGAGCACTCAAGAGCTCTCTATAGGTTGGCCTATCCTCCTCTCCAAATTGTTCTTCTTCCTCCTCATCTTCACTCTTACTATCCTCCTCCTCATCATCACTATCAAAATCTCTTGCCATCAAGCACATGGGAGGTGGAGGTAGATTGCTTGTGATGTCGGTGAGCACAATACTGGCAACTTGCTTGACCTTGCGAGAGACATCATCGCTCTCATCATCTTCTTCACTTGAATCCTCATCGGTAATCCAATCTTGAGCAATAAAACCCTTGCGAGATGACCTCTTCTTGTCCTTGCCCTTGGAGTTGTCCCTCTTGACAAACTTCTTCTTCTTCTTGTACTTGGGCCTTGGCTCTTCATCTTCATCATCACTCGAGTCTTGTGGCTTTTTTTCGGTCTTCTTGATGGGCTTGGTGCACTCCTTGGCAAAGTGGCCTTTTTCACCACAATTGTAGCACACGGAGTCTTTCTTGGACCGCCGATTGAAGAAGTTGCTTATTCTCATGGTGAGTGCGAGTTTGTCAGGGCGGATTTGCAAGAACTCATCATCATCCTCATCTTCATCACCTTCGTCTTCACTTGAGTTGTGGATGATCTTCTTGCCCTTCTTCTTGCTCGAGCTCTCGACTGGAAAAGCAAGGTTCTTGATCGGCTTCTCATCGGGCTTGTGGTTGAGGTGGTAGCTCTCGAAGGCGGTGATCTTCCCAATCAACTTGTGCGTCATGAGCTCTTCAAGTGAGGTGTTGAAGAGGTATGTGATGAGTGTGCCGTACTTCTCCCTTGGAAGAATCCTCAAGATCTTGCGCACGAGCCCGACATCATCGACCTTCTCCTTCACACCAAGAGAGTTGATGTCCTCTACAATCAAGTTCAAGCGAGAATAGGCATCATTAATAGATTCACTTGTTGACATGGTAAAGGAATCATAATTATCTTTGAGCACATAATATCTTTCCTCTTTCACATCCGCGGATCCCTCATGAGTCACTTGAATTTGTTGCCAAATCTCATGAGCGGTTCCCGCAGACTTGATGCGAGCAAAGACATCCTTGGTGATCGCCTCAAGCAAAGCATTTTTAGCTTTAGCATTAGCTTTGGTGAGTTTTTCATTGACCGTCCCATTGGTAGCGTCAAGTTCAACCAATTTAGTTGTCACACGCCACGCGTCGGGATCGATAGCCTCAAGGTAAGCTTGCATGCGAGCCTTCCAATAGGCATAGTCGGTCCCGTCGAACGTGGGTGGCCCGCTTCCTCCCGGCATCCTTACTCAAAGGCAGTTAAGCCCTATTTTGAGCACGAGGCTCTGATACCACTTGTAAAGATCACAGAGTACCGAGAGGGGGGTGAATCTGTAGCCACTTAACACTTTCTTTGGTACGGCGTTTTAGCAACCTAAAACAAGCTAGGTGATAACAAGAAGCAAGCAATGCGCACATTCTATCAAGCAAGTCTAGCTAAGAGCAAGTCTAGCTAAGAAGCAAGCAAGTCTAGCTAAGAGCAGTCCTACACAAGGAATTCTACCAAGAGTAAAACACAAGACACCCTATCAAGCAATTCTACTAACAAGAGGTAAATACGGAATAGTAAATGCTAGTAAGTAAAGGAGATAGGATAGAGATTGCTCATGGATTTTTAGCCCGTGGTATCGGGAGGATGGCGCCTCCCCCTAGTCCACGTTGGGTCACTCCCGCCGGAGTCTCGACCCCTCCCTCCGCTCGATGGCGATCTCTTCTAGAGCATTCTTCACCCTCCAAGTGAAGACACGGGCACGTCCCGCCGGCAACTCCGGATGCTCCTCCGAAGGTAAGGATCCGCACATGATGCAGTCCAAAGGGCGCTCTCTTCTTATTGCTTGTTTCACACAGGAAGCACGAAGACCGTGTACAAACTTGCAGCGGCTTCCACACTTCTTGGCAAGCTCACCGCCAACGCCTAACCGGTCTAGGTCTTGCCATAGACCAAGAGTAACAATTCAAGATGACTCTCTATGCACATATTAGCCCTAGAGATCAAATGATGCTCTTGTTACTCTCTCACTAGCACTTGGATCACTCCAAATCCTTGATAAGTGCTCTCTTCTCTTACTCTTGGCTCCTCTCAGGCAACCTCAACTGTTCGACTGGCCAAGAGGCCCTCACAGGGGTAGACAACCAGCTATTTGTAGCCTCAATCCATAAAACTAGCCGTTGACACAAAAGCAGTCTTTTCTGCGTAGCCACCGTATCATACGGTGCCCTATTCATCGTATCATACGGTGACTATATCTCCTTCAGTCTTCCCTGCTGTCTTCTCGATCTTCATAGTCACTGTATCATACGGTGACTAGCACCGTATCATACGGTGACTCCTTTCTTTCCTTCTCCAGCAAAACGTCCATTTTGCACTTCCCCTGGAAACCATACGGTGACCCACCGTATCATACGGTGGTCATCATACGGTGACTCTACCAGAGACTCTCGTCTCTCTGGATTTTCCTGCCTGTAGCCACCGTATCATACGGTGACCTCTTCTCTCTGAACTCACAGAAACTGCCATCTCTCTGGAAACCATACGGTGACTCCTTTCTTTCCTTCTCCAGCAAAACGTCCATTTTGTACTTCCCCCGGAAACCATACGGTGGTCATCATACAGTGACTCTACCAGAGACTCTCCTCTCTCTAGATTTTCCTGCCTGTAGCCACCGTATCATACGGTGACTTCCACCGTATCATACGGTGACCTCTACTCTCCAAACTCGCAGAAACTGCCATCTCTCTGGAAACCATACGGTGACTTCCAGCAGAGGTCTTCAGTCTTCAGTCTGCATTTCCTGCAGTCACCGTATCATACAGTGACTACCACCGTATCATACGATGGCTTTTCTCTGAAGTCCTTCCTGATCATCTCCTCTATCCTTGACTTCATCTTCGCTCTTTTTGGTTCCTCAATCTTCTCTTCTGCCACTCTAGTCTCTGAAAGCCTCCCATTGCATCCAATTATCTCTACCACTAGTGTGCACTAAGAGAACCAACTCGAACCCTCTTGATAGTCCGGTTTTTCCTATGGACTCAAGCCTACATCTACACCAAGCCAACACTCGCTTGGATCTAGCATGTCCTTAGCCTTGATCCATCTCCTCGACCGTGACTCCATCAAGTCCAATGTCCCGAGTTGTCGAGGCAACCAATCATCGAGATATCCAATAGAGAAAAGGTTGACGTAGTCCTTCATCATATGTGACTATAGGCAACAACCTACAAAAGAGTTAGTCACATATAACATGATCATCCAATCACCAAAACATTCATACCTTTGGGGTTTTCATACTTCAATGGTCATGAACCTTACACCCTTGACTTTGATGGATATGCTCTTATTTGGTGGGAGCAAATTCAGAACCAAAGAGAGGAGAATGGTGAGCCTCCAGTGGCAACATGGGCTGAAATGAAGAGAGAAATGAGAGCACGTTTTGTTCCAAAACACTATAAACGTGATCCCTTTGATAAGCTACAGAATTTGAAGCAAGGAAGCAAGTCTGTGGAGGAATATTACAAGGAGATGGAGCAGGCCATGATTAGAGCTTGTGTGCATGAGGATGAAGAGCAGTCCATGGCACGTTTTGTCTCTGGCCTTAACAAGCCAATCAAACATGTTGTGGAATTTCAGACCTACAACAATGTAGTGGAGCTTGTGCATATTGCTCAAAAGGCTGAGAGGCAAGTGCAAGACAATGCTAAACCAGGCAAGCCTTCAACTTTCAGCTCAAGAACATCCTCAAGTGCACCAAAATCAGCAAGGTTTGATTTGGGACGTGGCATGTTTTCAGCCAACTCAAGTGCCAACTCCAAGGCTCAGTCCCCCGCTGTTGGAAAATCTACTCCACCACCAATTGAGAACAAAACTGCTCAGCAAACGTCAAACAAATCCAATGGTCCAGCCGGTTCCACATCAAGAAGTAGTGATATTCAATGTTTCAAATGCTTGGGCCGAGGCCATGTGTTGAGGGAATGTCCTAACAATCGTGCTGTGATTGTTATGGAAGGGGGAGGATATGATTCAGCTAGTGAAGATGAGTGTGAATTTCTTGCTGAAAATGAAACATTTGGTGATGCACAAGGAGATGAAGGTGGTGACTATGAGGCCTATCCTTTCGATATCGGCAACACCATTGTGGTCACCAAGGTATTAAGTGTCCAGCTCAAGGATGAAGAACAAGAATAGAGGTTCAACTTATTTCATACCCAAGCCAAGGTCAATGGCAAGTTGATTAAGTTGATAATTGATGGTGGCAGCTACCACAACCTTGCTAGCAAAGAGATGTGTGAGAAATTGGGGCTGACCATGATAAAACATCCACATCCTTATCATGTTTAATGGTTAAGTGATTGTGGAGATGTCAAGGTGCAATATATGGTGAGGGTGACTTTCAGGATACATGATTACACCGACACCGTTGAATGTGATGTTGTACCCATGACAGTTTGTCACTTACTCTTGGGAAGGCTATGGCAATATGATAGGCATGCTTTACATGATGGCCATGATAACACCTTTGCCTTCAAGTGGCAAGGGAAAGGAATCAAGTTGCTGCCCATGACACCTAATGAAATCATAGCAGTAAACATGCAAAAGAAGTTGAGTGAGGGAGAGAAGAAAAAGAAAGACATGAGTGTTGTCCAAAAATCAGTGAGTGAGCGCCACAAGCCAAACATCAGTGGGAAGAGAGAATGTGAGGAAAAATATTGTGATGCTAGCTACCAAATCTGAAATGAGAGAAGTGAGAGACAACCCACATATGGTGCATTTTGTGCTGCTGTACAAAGATGCTATTCTTTCCACTAATGACATAACCACTCTTCCTAGTGATGTTTCTAATGTGTTGCAGGCCTTTAATGATGTGTTTCCGGAGGAGATACTGTTGACGGTCGTTACGGACCAATTTCGACCGTCAATTAGCTCAATAAATAAGAAGGACTGAGCATTTCTTACACGCATTTTATTTAGAAATAACCTATTTCCACATGTACCTCTAGATTTTAGTGTGCAGGTGGAATAAGGGAGAAATCCAGGTGAAATCATGCCCCAAGGCGACGAAACAACACTTTTACAAACTCGACGTTCACCGCGGGAATACAACTCCAAGACAAAAGGCCAAATATCGTCAAAGTCCAACACAACCAAGGCCTAATGCACCTGGACCAGAGAAGAAGACCCAGAGGGGGAGCCACCTGCCAAAGCCCAGCCCAGGTGGGGCCAGGCACAGGTCGGCCGACCCCCCCTGGCCAGGTTGGCCGACCTGGCAGGGTGGCCCCCTGGGCCCATCTTTTTGTGGCGGTTTGTAACCGACCTCTGGAGGTCGGTTCCCCCTGCATTAAATGCCACCGACCTCGGGAACCGCCTCAAAGTTGCCGACCTTCAAGGACTATATAAGGAGGGGTACCCCCCCTCCTTTCGACACACACACAACAACACAAGGATCATTCCCTCCTCTCCTCACGCTAGAGCTAGAGACTCTTCTAGGTAGTGCTAGGCTGAGTAGTGGGCTGCCTCATTGCTCCCAAAGTCTTGTGGAGAATTGGGTATAGCTCTTGTATCCTCTCTTTGTAAGACTTGTTCTTCGTCTAATGGAATACATTCGTTCGTATAGTTGTTATGTGCTTAGTAGTTTGATCATGATCCTGCATGAATGTTCATCGTTCGTTCATGTTTGTTCATCGCTCGTTCATGTTTGTTCATCGTTCGTTCATCGTTCATCGATGATCGCTAGTAAACATACATTGAGCGTTCCTTGTTCGTTCATGCTTGATTATCGATTATTCTTGCACGTACTTAATTGATCGTCGTTCGTCGCTCGTTCTTGAGCGACGAACGCTTATGCATAACTTAGTGCTTGCTTTGACCCTTTTGTTTAACTCATGCTAGTTAGGCTAGTTGTTCTTATGTTTTGGCATCGGGCCTCTCTGTCCTGCAAAGGTGCTCTAGATTTATCACCCCGTCGATCCGAAGGGTTGGGGGTGCCTCGAGGGATCTAGAGTTGTGGTTAGTGACGCCGGCATGGTGCTGGGGTTGTCTCTCCACCCTTGAGTATGTGCGTGTCCCACGGTTTGTAGAGGTAGGTGGCAGGAAGTGACAGCCCTGTCCATCCAAAGGAACCCTCCACGTTCGGGCACGGCATAGGAGTATGTAAATGCGCCGGAGTCGCGGGGCAGACTCTGCGTATGCCGGACCTCCCGAAGTTGCCTAGACATAAGACGCTTGCTTGCGCTTGCATGATCTTAGATGATAGGTAGAGGCCTTGCACGCTCTATGAATGTTGTACTTTAGGAGTAGTAGCTTACTAGTCTAACTTAGCATTGCTTAGAATTGTCTCTCGCCTTTTATTAGAGAGAGTGGAATACCTTTGTGTGTGTCACACTATCCTCAACTATAGAACCTTACCCCTGCCTTGGAATGTGGTTATATCATCTATCATTTGTAACACCATGAACATAAGTACTCTTGTCAACCATGTCTTCCCTTGGGAAAATATAAATACGATACCCTTGGAATACTCTCGGGTGAAATGCTACAACGGGTTATCCGTCCGCTTGCGGATATTCAATTAACATGATAAACCTTATAATACATATCTAGTACTTGTTACTAGACGTGGATTATTTGGTTATTAGTGCAAGTGACTCAAACCATAACCCCTGGCGTCTCCCGCGGTCGCGTATTTCCTGCGTGACCGTAAGAGACGCCAACAAGCATTTCTGGCGCTGTTGCCGGGGAAGACATTGGTTAATAAGAATACGATGATTGTTCATGATTACTCTTGATATGATCTAACCATTGCCCATGCAGGCTAACCTTGATCTGTTTTCTCTTTGATGTGAAAACAGGATAGTGTATGCGTGGATTCGACTTGCCGCAAAACTTCGTTGACAATCCCGAGTCACTTGTGAGGAAGGCTCGACCTCGCGTCATCGTCTCCCCTCAAGAACTCACGACAAGCGAACCCGCATCTTCCGCACCATCAACTTCAACAAACATGGCTAACAGGACCCTTCGCGAGTACTCCGCGCCCTCCGTCGCCAATGTGCCCGTTGGACCCACTGTCGACGTGGGTGACGAAGGACTCGACATCAAGTCCAGCCTTATCACTATGGTGCAGGCCATACCCTTTTGTGGGAAGGCCCACGAGGACGCCAACACTCACCTTCAACAGTTCCTAGAGATATGCAACACATCAGCCACAACCGGAGATGCCATCAAACTCCGCCTGTTTCCCCTCTCCCTCCTTGGGAAGGCGAAACAATGATTCTACAACAACCGTGCAAGCATTGACACTTGGAACAAATGTTGTACAGAGTTCCTCGCTAAGTTTTTCCCGATGGGCAAAACCAATGCCCTTCGTGGAAGAATCTCAAGCTTCCAGCAAGCAACAAATGAATCCATATCCGAGGCGTGGGAGAGGTTCCAAGAATACATATCAGCATGCCCACACCATGGGATGGAAGAATGGCTCGTTCTTCAACACTTCTACAACGGGTTGACATCAACAGCCCATGGACATATGGATGCCGCTGCTGGTGGAGCTTTCTTCTCCATGACCGTGGCTCAAGCAAAAGAGCTCATAGAGAAGATGGTTTCAAATCAAGGGTGGAGTGACGATCGACTCCAAACACGCTCAAAAGGCATTCACCCTGTCAAAGAGGTGGACATGTTATCCGCCAAACTTGACCTCCTCATGAAGCGCTTGGATGAACACAACTCGAATGGCAGTGTTCGTGCGTTGGACTCACGCATGACGTGTGAGGAATGCGGGGACACAGGCCATATGGGGAAAGACTGCCCCCACACCCAAGAAGATGTGTTCTACATGAACAACAACAACGGGTACCGTCCAAATGGAGGCCAAGGATATAATCAAAACCGACCATCCTATCAAGGAGGTAACAATTTTTCTGGCTTTAACAATAATCAGCCTTCCTTGAAAGACTTAGTTTTTGGCCAAGCTAAAATTAACGAATCAATCAATAAAAAGTTTGCTGCCAATGATAAAGTTCTAGAAAATATAAATTCACAGTTAGAAGGTTTTTCCTCTGCTTTCAAAAATCAATTGAGCTTTAATAAAATGATAGAAACTCAAATAGCTCAGCTTGCTGCTCTCGTTCCTTCTACTAATTCCGGGCAGATTCCTGGGCAACCAGAATCTCCCATTGAAAAAGTTAACGTTATCACTACGAGAGGGGAAATGTTCTCTCGTAAGACTAACCATGCAGGGGAGAACAGGCAAATAAGAGAAGAACCTTCTACAATAAAAGCTGATCCAGGCTTTCCAGTAATCTCTTGTGCAATCAAGAGATTCCACTTCAACTACGCACTGTGTGACCTTGGGGCCAGCGTGAGCATTATGCCCAAGGCAATCTTCGAGCAATTAAAGTACAAGTTCCTCACACCAACAGCGATGCGGCTACAATTGGCCGACTCATCCTTTCGCTTTCCAATTGGGATTGCGGAAGATGTGCCGGTATTCATAAGAGGCCACACCGTCCCGGTGAACTTTGTGGTGCTTGACATGGATATTGACAAGGAAACGCCCCTCGTCTTGGGACGTCCCTTCCTTAGCACCACAAAGGCCCAAATTGATGTTGGAGTTGGAGAAATCCGCCTCTACATCAATGGGAAGGAGGAAAAGTTCGAGTTTCAACCTCGGAAAGAACAATGCTCGATGATCAAGGTCAAGTATGGGCCAAACACCTCCAACATTCAAGAAGTTGAAGTAACAGCCAGGAAAACGGACAGCCTCATTGCTCTATGGAAGAGCTTGGCAAAGATTGAAAATCCATCGCAGTTTCAACCAAAGAAACCTGCGACCACGAGGCCGGGATTATGGGCCACAAAACCCGTCCCGAAGTCCGAGAAGCCACCTACACAGCCCAAGATCAAACAAGTGTGGCAAGTAAAGAAGGTGCAGCCATCCTCATCTCCAAGGACAGGGCCGGCACCTCAAGAATGAAACCAATGGAGAAGTCCTTGCTCGCCAGACTTAAAACGGCGAAGCCCTGGCCGCCAGGAAAACCGGCATTATCATTCGTTTTGATTCTCTTTTCTTTTTGAGTTTTTCCACCACATTTGCATTTGGATTTCCTCCAAACCACCTTGCATATTTATCTCCTCCACCAAAAATTTATTTGGATTTTTTTCCGCCAGCATATTTGAATTTTTCCTCGCCATGCATTTAAAATTCAAAATTTTCAAAAACACTTTTGCGTTCAAAATAACTCTTCTTTGGATGAAATTTTTGGACCACCCTTGTATCACCATGGAAAAGCCAAAAAAATATTTTTGCATGTTGAAATTTTTCATCAACATGTCGATTTTTGAATTTTTCGAAAAATTTTTGAATTCGAGGCAACCTTTTATTTGGAAATCTTTTTGAGCAAATAATTTTGAGGAGTCTCTGGACATAGCAACCATGGTCAATCACCATTTGGCCGTTGGGGGCTGTGGGCCAAAAGGGATGACAGGAGGGCCCCACAGGGGGTCGGCCGACCCCTCATTTCCAGGTCGGCCGACCCACGGTGACCGTTGGGCGCGCTCCCCTTTGCCCCAACGGTCACCTGCCCCATGCTCCTTTCAAAATGAGCCGTTATGGCTCGCCCATATAAGGAGGTGGCCGGCCATTGCTCTCTCCCTCTCACACTCTCATTTCCACTCCTCAACTCACTTCACTCCATTGCTCTCAAGTTTTCCATTGTGCTCACTTGAGTCCTTGCCTCAAGGTTCTGCAGAAATTTTTTTTTCTCCTAGTGTTTTCTCAGTTTGTGTTTTGTTTTTGGTTTGCTCGATTTTCCCGAGTTGCGATTTTCTTGCTCACAAGAACAACCGACGGTTTTGCCGATTGGATTTTTTCTAACATAACCCGTTCGGAGCTATTGTTCTTGTGTTCTTGCTCTCCTTGTGTGCAGCCATGACCGGTGCCAAGAAGCTGTACGGAGCGTTGAAGAGGTCCCTAAGTTCAAAATCAAGTCCAAGCTCTTCACGCCGAAGCACTCGCTCACGCCCCGCAGTCGAGCCACCGCCAAGTCCACCACATGAAGCCGAGGAAGAAGAGCAAGAGGGCAACATCGAGCATCGTCTCCTCGTCGACACCGACCTCGACTTGGTGGGCGAGTACGAGACGAATGCCTACGCGCTTCTTCAAAACCGTATCTTTGCTCCTACGCGAGCATTTGACACGGGGCTGCTGCAAAAGACTGGTATGGATGCTGAATTTGCTCGAGTTTTTAAGACCATAGGGTGGAAAAATTTTGCTAGTGTAGATGAGCCGGGTTCCCGCTTGCTTACACTTCAGTTTTTATGCACCCTACGAGAGGTAGATGAAGGTATTACTTTTCGGTTTTTCCGGGAAGAATATCGTTTGAAATGGAAAGATCTTAGCATACTTCTCGGCTTTGATTCTCGCTGCAATGTTGATGTTGATAATGCCCTTCCTGAATTTTCAAAGCTTGCATTTTGGGAAAGGATTACGGGTTTTTCAACATGTGTGCAGCCTAGAACTAATCACATCCATCACCCTACTTTGCGTTTCTTGCACATGTGGATTGGCATCACTCTTTTTCCTAGAAGTGATATTAGAATTATGCGCGAAGATGATATGAAAATTCTTTATGCTATGGTTGAAAAGATTAAGATTTCTCCTGTCCAATACTTGATTCATCATTGGTTAGAAAATTTTGGGATGATGGGACCAATTGAATGCACCTCGTTAATTACACGTATTGCTGCGAGAGTGGGTGCCTTGCATGATGCTAATGTTGAATATATTTCTACACCCCGCATACTCATAAACGAGGATTATCTTATTCGTGGTCATACACTTAAGCATGGTCCAAATGATTCCCTCATATTTTATTTTGTCGGGTATACAAACGAGTTTCGGTTACCTAACCCGGATCTTCGCTTGTATACTTGCAAAAATCTAACCATTGAGCTCCAAGAAATGGAGAGTGCGCGCAGGAGTATTTCTTCTCGCAGGAGGACGCGCAGGTCGGAGCAGCCATCAAGTTCCGAGGCACCCACACCGCAGCCCATGGCTCATGGCGGCCCGGGGTATGGTCACACCGGGTATTTTCCCGGTGCGTACTCAGCCCCGCCACCGCACATGGCTGGGGGCTCGACGTGGCAAACCTCGGGGCATGACCCAAGGATGTTCACTCCGCAACAACAATGGGAGGAACACTCCTCCGACTCTGGTGCGACTCAAGATTTCCACCTTGAGCAAGCGATGAACAACCTCTCCGAGCAAATGGGAAGGCTCGAGACCACGGCAGGAGACATCGACTACACGCTCAACCAACACATCCTGCAAACCCATCAGTGGCAAGAGCGCACCGACACCCAGCTCACCAACCTCACCAACATGACGGAGCGGGGACAAGCCGATCTTTCGGCTTACTTTCGCCACATGGGGTTCAATCCACCAAACCCATGAGCAAGAACAAGCTTGGGGGAGGCGCCATACTCCCCACTAAGGTATCATGTATCGCAACTTGTATCCTTTTATTTTTTCTCTCTTTGTTTTTGCTTGTTCTTGCTCCTCATATGAAAAACAAAATAAAAATGACAAAACTAAAAAGAACAAAAAATAAGTAGTGTAGTCTCTTTATGCGCTGTAAAAATGTTTCTAGTCTTTCTATGTTGAGATGATGAATAGTTGCTCTGCTTTATCTCTCTCTTGTGCCTAGTTCATAACTTAGTACTCTCCTAGTTTTGAGTTTGTTGGCTAAATAAAACTCGCTTAGAACCTGAAACTTGTGGGTTGCATACGTTTGCGCTGAACCTAAGTTGTTGTGAGAGATGATATGGTAAAAAGAGCTACTCAATCTTGTTCCAAGTTAAGCTTGAAAACTCCGGAGCTTTTTGTTTTCGAAAATCATAAAAATTTATAAGTTCCTCAGTGATGTTAATTTCCTACCAAAGCCATATGTAGTACTTCATGTAAAACCTTACACATATGCTGCTTGCCATTTCGTTGAGCTTTATCAAAATTGTGCGACCCTAGTGAGATGCTCTCCATACTCTCATGATCAAGATCACGTACACATTCCACCTCATATGCTACACTTCTACTCCGGAAGTTAGCAACCATGTCATGCCATCCACCAAAATAAATACGCTCCTCATCATATATCACCTCTCTTGAAATATCAAAAGTAGGCATGGCTATGCAAAAGAAAGTAAGAAAATAAAAGATGAGCATGATGAAAAGAAAGAGACAAATCTGCTCTCATTTTGAGCATGGAAAAAGAAAGAAGAAAAGATAGCCATGCCCAAAAATACAAAATAAAGAGAGGTGAACAAAAAGAGGAGTAGTCACATACACCACCATCCACATATTCACACTTGCACATCTTGATCTACGATTGTATGGCTTGCTATCTCCGTGGATCCACTCTTTTGGTTTTGCAAAATATGAATGCAAGTATGCCTCTTTACATATCCTACCTTGAGCTCCACAAAGGCTTATTAGATATAGGATGAGGCAACACACATGCCTTGGTAAGGGATAAAAACACCACTTGAGCGACTCGAGAGTATCACTAGAGGAACTTGATTTTATTCTTGAAAATCTTTTTGAAAAACTCCGGAGAATAAAAGCAAGACAAGGGATGAGAAAATAAATGCTCCATACACCATTCTCTCTCTCAACCGCCCAAGGTAAAGTATAGAGCAAAAGCCCCATAAGGACTAAGGGAAAAGGTGAGTTACCATGGCCAACTTATTCAACTCAAGGATGAGTATCTCTGTTATACACTTGGTACCTTTGAGAAGTAGGCATTGTAGCAACTCCTGATCAACAACCTAAAGTCCTACTTCTTGCTCGGGACGAGCAAGGGGTAAGCTTGGGGGAGTTGTTGACGGTCGTTACGGACCAATTTCGACCGTCAATTAGCTCAATAAATAAGAAGGACTGAGCATTTCTTACTCGCATTTTATTTAGAAATAACCTATTTCCACATGTACCTCTAGATTTTAGTGTGCAGGTGGAATAAGGGAGAAATCCAGGTGAAATCATGCCCCAAGGCGACGAAACAACACTTTTACAAACTCGACGTTCACCGCGGGAATACAACTCCAAGACAAAAGGCCAAATATCGTCAAAGTCCAACACAACCAAGGCCTAATGCACCTGGACCAGAGAAGAAGACCCAGAGGGGGAGCCACCTGCCAAAGCCCAGCCCAGGTGGGGCCAGGCACAGGTCGGCCGACCCCCCCTGGCCAGGTCGGCCGATCTTTTTGTGGCGGTTTGTAACCGACCTCTGGAGGTCGGTTCCCCCTGCATTAAATGCCACCGACCTCGGGAACCGCCTCAAAGTTGCCGACCTTCAAGGACTATATAAGGAGGGGTACCCCCCCTCCTTTCGACACACACACAACAACACAAGGATCATTCCCTCCTCTCCTCACGCTAGAGCTAGAGACTCTTCTAGGTAGTGCTAGGCTGAGTAGTGGGCTGCCTCATTGCTCCCAAAGTCTTGTGGAGAATTGGGTATAGCTCTTGTATCCTCTCTTTGTAAGACTTGTTCTTCGTCTAATGGAATACATTCGTTCGTATAGTTGTTATGTGCTTAGTAGTTTGATCATGATCCTGCATGAATGTTCATCGTTCGTTCATGTTTGTTCATCGCTCGTTCATGTTTGTTCATCGTTCGTTCATCGTTCATCGATGATCGCTAGTAAACATACATTGAGCGTTCCTTGTTCGTTCATGCTTGATTATCGATTATTCTTGCACGTACTTAATTGATCGTCGTTCGTCGCTCGTTCTTGAGCGACGAACGCTTATGCATAACTTAGTGCTTGCTTTGACCCTTTTCTTTAACTCATGCTAGTTAGGCTAGTTGTTCTTATGTTTTGGCATCGGGCCTCTCTGTCCTGCAAAGGTGCTCTAGATTTATCACCCCGTCGATCCGAAGGGTTAGGGGTGCCTCGAGGGATCTAGAGTTGTGGTTAGTGACGCCGGCATGGTGCTGGGGTTGTCTCTCCACCCTTGAGTATGTGCGTGTCCCACGGTTTGTAGAGGTAGGTGGCAGGAAGTGACAGCCCTGTCCATCCAAAGGAACCCTCCACGTTCGGGCACGGCATAGGAGTATGTAAATGCGCCGGAGTCACGGGGCAGACCCTGCGTATGCCGGACCTCCCGAAGTTGCCTAGACATAAGACGCTTGCTTGCGCTTGCATGATCTTAGATGATAGGTAGAGGCCTTGCACGCTCTATGAATGTTGTACTTTAGGAGTAGTAGCTTACTAGTCTAACTTAGCATTGCTTAGAATTGTCTCTCGCCTTTTATTAGAGAGAGTGGAATACCTTTGTGTGTGTCACACTATCCTCAACTATAGAACCTTACCCCTGCCTTGGAATGTGGTTATATCATCTATCATTTGTAACACCATGAACATAAGTACTCTTGTCAACCATGTCTTCCCTTGGGAAAATATAAATACGATACCCTTGGAATACTCTCGGGTGAAATGCTACAACGGGTTATCCGTCCGCTTGCGGATATTCAATTAACATGATAAACCTTATAATACATATCTAGTACTTGTTACTAGACGTGGATTATTTGGTTATTAGTGCAAGTGACTCAAACCATAACCCCCGGCGTCTCCCGCGGTCGCGTATTTCCTGCGTGACCGTAAGAGACGCCAACAGATACCTGCTGGTCTACCTCCACTTCAAGGCATTGAGCATCAAATTGACCTTATTCCTAGTGCGTCACTTCCAAACCGGCCACCATACCGCACCAACCCTGAAGAAACAAAGGAAATTCAGCGACAAGTACAAGCTCTACTTGACAAAGGGTATGTTTGTGAAATCCTTAGCCCTTGTGCTGTCCCTGTCATCCTTGTTCCTAAGAAAGATGGTACGTGGAGAATGTGTGTTGATTGTAGGGCTATTAACAATATCACTATCCGTTATCGTCATCCTATTCCTAGGCTCGATGATATGCTTGATGAACTTAGTGGTGCTGTTATTTTCTCTAAGATTGACTTACGTAGGGGGTACCGTCAGATTCGAATGAAGGAAGGGGATGAATGGAAAATAACCTTTAAAACAAAATTTGGATTGTATGAGTGGTTACTGATGCCTTTTGGTTTAACTAATGCACCCAGCACTTTCATGCGCTTGATGAATCATGTTTTGAGGGCTTTCATTGGAAAATTTGTGGTGGTTTATTTTGATGACATCTTGATATACAACCGCACCATAGAAGAACATGTTGAACATATCAAAATGGTGTTGGAAGTGCTTAGAACTGAAAAATTGTATGCTAACCTAGAAAAGTGCACCTTTTGCACCGACAAGGTTGTGTTTTTGGGCTTTGTTTTTTCAGGTCAGGGAGTAGAGGTGGATGAGTCCAAGGTTGAAGCAATCAAGAATTGACCTACCCCTGTCAATGTGAGCCAAGTGAGAAGTTTTCATGGCCTTGCTGGTTTTTATCGGCGCTTTGTGAAGAATTTCAGCACCATTGCAGCCCCATTGAATGAGCTAACCAAGAAGGGTGTTGAATTTGTGTGGGGTAAGTCACAAGAAGCTGCTTTTCAAGAGCTCAAGAATTGTTTAACTTCTGCCCCATTACTTGCTTTACCTGATTTCAACAAATCTTTTGAGATAGAATGTGATGCTAGTGGGATAGGCATAGGAGGTGTCTTGATGCAAGAAGGAAAACCCATAGCGTACTTTGGTGAGAAACTTGGTGGTGCTCAACTGAATTATCCTGTTTATGATAAGGAGTTGTATGCTCTTGTGCGTGTGCTTGAAACCTGGCAACATTATCTTTGGCCTGATGAGTTTATCATTCATTCTGATCATGAGGCTTTGAAATACCTCAAGGGCCAAGCAAAACTGAACCGTAGGCATGCCAAGTGGGTTGAGTTTATAGAGTCTTTCCCTATGTTGTCAAGTACAAGAAAGGGAAAGAAAATGTTGTTGCCAACGCTTTATCTCAAAAGAGTGTTTTGCTTAATCAATTAGAGATCAAGGTCCCTGGATTAGAGAGTATGAAGGAATTATATGCTGCTGACCATGATTTTGCAGGACCATACTCAAAGTGTCAAGATGGGAAAGGATGGCACAAGTACCATGTGCATGATGGTTTCTTGTTTTGAGCTAACAAATTGTGTGTTCCAGATTCGTCCATTCGTTTGCTCTTGTTGCAGGAATCACACATGGGAGGATTGATTTGATGGGTCACTTTGAGAGAGAAAAGACCTACTTGCTGCTGAGTGATCATTTCTATTGCCGAAGATGAGACATGACGTGGAGAGATTGGTGCAGCGATGTTCCACCTGCCACAAGGCCAAATCAAAGCTGAACCCCCACGGTTTGTACACTCCACTCCCTACTCCAAATGCACCTTGGGAAGACATAAGCATGGATTTGGTGTTGGGATTACCAAGGACTAAGAAGGGGAGGGATTCAGTTTTTGTTGTTGTGGATAGGTTCTCTAAAATGGCACATTTTATCCCTTGTCATAAGAGCGACGATGCGTCGCATGTAGCTAACTTGTTTTTCAGGGAAATTGTGAGGCTACATGGTGTGCCTAAGACCATTGTTTCAGACCGTGATGTGAAGTTCATGAGCTATTTTTGGAAGACTTTGTGGGCCAAGCTTGGGACGAAGTCGCTGTTTCCAACAACTTGTCACCCACAGACGGATGGGCAAACGGAGGTGGTGAATCGCATACTGCCCATGCTGCTGCGGACGATGATCAAGAAGAATCTAAAGGAGTGGGAAGATTGCTTGCCACATGTTGAGTTTGCATACAATAGGGCAGTCCACTCTACAACACAAATGTGTCCATTTGAGGTCGTGTACGGTTTCAAACCTATCACACCATTTGATTTGCTGCCACTTCCCCTCCAAGAGCATACAGATATGGAGGCCTCCAAGAGGGCTGAATATGTGAAGAGAATTCACATGAAGACCAAGCAAGAGATCGAGAAGAAATCTGAATACTATGCTACGAAAGTAAACAAGAACCGTAAGAAGATGATATTTTAGCCTAGTGACTTAGTTTGGGTGCACCTCCGGAAGGACAGATTTCCAGAGAAAAGAAAGTCCAAGTTGCTGCCCCGTGGAGATGGGCCATTTAAGGTTCTTGCAAGGATAAATGATAATGCCTACAACATTGAGCTTCCAGGAGATGACAATGCGGTGAGCAACATGTTCAATGTTGCTGATTTGTCTCCATTCGTTGGTTCCGAAGAAATAGAGTCGAGGTCGACTCCTTTTCAAGAAGGGGAGGATGACGAGGACATCCCTCATGCAAACCCAATGATAAATGCTGAACAAGAGAATATCACCTACAAGGGACCATTGACTCGGGCAAAGGTCAAACAACTACAACATGAGGTGAATCTATTCCTTAATGATCGTGAACTTACCTCTTCTAAGAATCATGTACTACCTAATGGAGATACCTTGCTTTTCCTTAGGTTTGAAGAACATGTCTGAGGCTGATCTGGACTTTCAACTTCTGAACATCCAACTTCTGGACGTCCTACTTCTGGGGTTTCAACTTCTGGATTTCTAACTTCTGAACTTCCAACTTCTGGACGTCCTGAGGTGCAGATCTTGACTTTCAACTTCACGACAAATATTGTACCATTCTGTGAGGTCCTACCCCAAGTATTATATATGGTTGGAAACCTGAGGAGGTCTACTTTCATATGCAACAAACGGCAGATGAATTGAAGCTTTATGGAAGGAGATATGGTCGTTTTGGTGAAGACTGTCACAGACCCAGTTTGTGTTCCGTTTTCGTCCCCGTGTTCCTTTTGTTGGTCGGACCTGTTCGATCTGAACATCCGTGTTCTATTTCCAGACCAGCATAACTTAGTTGCCCAGCTAGGAGGGATGTTCCTAGTATAAATAGAACCTGTACCCCTGGTGGAAACCCTAACCACGAATTTGAGATAAAGAAAATAGAGAAGTCAAGTGCTCTTGTCCTTAGGGTTGTGCCATTGCTGCCCCCTTAAGGATTAGGAGATTTCTCTACCACTTGTTCTTGTGTTTCCTTGTGATTTGCAAGAGCATTGCCTCTACCTTGTGTGGTTCAGGTTAGGCATCGACCAAATCGTGTGGTTGGGCGAAATCATTTGTCACAGGTGGCTGTTCTAGCAGTTGTTGGTGCCATCGGTTCGTCAGGTTGCACGGGTCAAGTTATCTCAAGATCCTACAACAAGAAGATCAGGCAAGCACCCCTCATCCTTTTTGCTAAGGGACTATGTTCACAAGAGCCGTTTTGTAGGCAGCACAAAAATTTTTATCTTATAAAATCTTTCGGGAAATGATTTTCAAGTATGTAAGTATGTGACCTGAAAACAGGGATGATCACTTCAAGTTTGATTTATTATGAATATGTGCACTACTCATGAAAGAGGGAAGACTTTACTTAGCTTAAAACACATCTTGATCCACCCCACTCATTCTATCAATTGATTCTTTTTGCTTTACTCGGGATGAGCAAAGATTCAAAACGTGGGTGTTTGTTGGCGCTCACAAAACCATGATTATACTTTAATAAAACTCATTCCACACTGGGCAAAATATAAAGAGTTTATTTACCAACACACACATGTTCCACGAGTTTTGTTTGCGCCAAATTTGCCTTGCGGGTTTTAAGGTTCCATGAGAAAACAAGGCTAAGGAGCCAAGAATCAAAGAACAACAGGAAAGCCATGTCCACGTCGGTCGACGCCCCCCCCCCTCCCCCCCCCCCCCCCCCCCGTACCTACATCGGCCGATGTCCCCATCCACATCGCCCAGCTATGTCCACGTCGGCCGACACCGAGGCCTCCCCCAAGCGGGCTAGGCCAGGGTCATTCAGAATTTGCCTCAAGCCTCCAAGACCAAATGACGTAAACTCACGAGAAGGCCCCTTTTTGGAGCTTAATCGAGTTAATCAACTAAGGTGGGCCAAGGCAAAGAGAAATTACTCCCGGATGACCCAACAAAGTAACGTCACCCGGCCCAAGTCCGAGCTAAACCGACCAATCAAATGATATACCAACTTGGAGGAGCATCAATGACCGTAGATGAGATCAACCAACAAGGTGCAGGGAGGTGGAGCCACCCCGGGACCGTCGGCCGACGTAGGCCACATCGGCCGGCGCCGACTTTGAGCACCGACCTACGCAAAGGAGGCCGGGGGGGGGGGGGGGGGGGGGTAGCCACGTCGCCCGACGTCTACGCGTCGGCCGACGTACCTCCGCTACTTAAACACCTCAATCCCAACTCGCGGGACAGACGAAGAAGGGGGTAAGGTTTAGTCCTGAAGCGAAGCACTGAAGAAATAACTAGAAGAGAGAGTGTAGAGTAGAATAGAGGAGGGTCGGGATGTAGACTTCTCCTTCGACTTGTATTCCGGGGAGCATGTTCCACTGGGAGTAAACTCCTCGACTCTTGGCCGGGTAACATGTAGACTTTATGTTAACTTAGTTTATCTCTTTTTAGTATCTACTTGCATGACTCATTGTGGGTCCCTCGTCGCTCTTTCTTGGCCCTCATGCTAAGTTTAGGATGCGATGCTCGATTGTGCATAATCTTAAGACGATCGAGTAATTCTTTCTTAAGTGATGATGTGGTGTCGTGACTTAGAATTTACTTGGGATACGGTTAACCCCCCGGAGGACCGTAGGCGGCGGATAGTGACAGCTCCGTCCGTCCTTTGAAGTTGACCACGTTCAGGTTAACTAGTAGGCGCTCGGTTAGCTGACCGTATGACCACCTAAAATACGAGCAGCGCCACCCGAAGCGACGATAATGTTATCTGGAGCTAAGTGGAGTTAAACAAGTTTTCATAGGTTGCATGATATCTAGGCCAGGAGTCTCTCTCTTCCCATTAGAACCTTTCGAAGAACCTTAATCTAAAATTTCAGCATTTTGGGTTAGTTTGGCAATCACTTCACGTTCCCTGTGGATTTTGATACCCCGTATCACTCTTGGGTGAAAGCTACAGCGGTATCCGTACGCTTGCGGATTTCTATCTGTTAGGCATAAGGACCACGGATAGTGACAGCTCCGTCCGTCCTTTGAAGTCGGCCACGCTCGGGTTAACTAGTAGACACTCGGTTAGCTGACCATATGACACCTAAAATACGAGCAGCGCCGCCCGAAACGACGATAATGTTATCTAGAGCTAAGTGGAGTTAAACAAGTTTTCATAGGTTGCATGATATCTAGGCGAGGAGTCTCTCTCTTCCCATTAGAACCTTTTGACGAACCTTAATCTAAAATCTCAGCATTTTGGGTTAGTTTGGCGATCACTTCACGTTCCCTGTGGATTTCGATACCCCGGATCACTCTTGGGTGAAAGCTACAGCGGTATCCGTACGCTTGCGGATTTCTATCTGTTAGGCATAAGGACCACCAACACTATGCTGAACTTCTAGCATCGAGTACCCAACTTAGACTGTCTGCACTGGTGGACGGGATAGCTCCCGCTATCCCTTTCCCGTTCCCCTTTCCAGTAAAAAAAAAACTCCGCATCGGGGTACGCGATAACTCCCACTACCGCTCGCGGGCGTCCTGTTTACTGGGAACCTGGCAGAGGTAGCGGCCGTCTGGGGATGCCGACATGGCGCGGGGCCCGCGTGTGGGTCGTTGGTCCGCTCCGGCAGCAAGAAGGGGGAGAGAGGGGGGCTGGCCACGGCGAAGAGGGTGGGGCCAGTGCGGGGAGGGCGGAGCTCCGCGGCGGCGCCGGAGGAGGACCGAAGAGGAGGACGGCCTGCGGGGAGCAGGAGAGACGGCAGCGAGGCGCAAAAGGGAGGCCGCGCCCGATCCACAACCGTCCTCGCCCCCATCCACCAGCGCCATGGCCTCCGCCTCCTCGAGATCGAGCCTCCGCGCCGCCGTCTCTAGGCGCCCTCGATGCCGTCTCCGGTGCAAGGAGGGAGAGCCGGCGCAGGGAGGAGGATGGCCGGCACGGGGAGATGTAGGGTCGGGAGGGAGGGGCCCCTCCTCCACCGCCGGCGAGGGAGAGAGGTCCGGCGAGGGAGGGCAACCGGGAAGAGCGGGAGGAGGGCGGGCGGAGGAATCGAGGATGCGGAGAGAAAAAAAAGAAAGAAAAAAGGAAAAAAGAAGAGAAAAAGAAAAAAGAGGAAAAAAAAAGAAGAGAAAAGGGAAGGAAAAGGAAAAAAGTGAAGGCAAAAAAGGGAAGCAAAAAAGGAAAAGGAAAAAAAAAAGTAAAGATAAAAAAAGAGAAGAAAAAAGAAGAAAGAAAAGAATGGGAGGAGATAGAAAAAAAGAAAAGGAAAAGAAAAAATGAGGAGAGAGAAGATGGTAGTTGGGATGGTTGAATAAAATATAAGGTAATGGATATAGAGGATGGGATACAGAGGATGATGGGTGCGGGAGGAAGTGGCATAGAGGAAAGAATCTCGATGACTAAAATAAAATATTCTTTTTAGAGGATAGATATAGAGAAAGATGAGTGTGGATAGCCTTAGAGCGTGGTTGGTAAACCTCTAGCTGAGCTCTCAGCTCTATACAGAATCTGGTATTTGTTTGATAAAATAAAATATCTTATTTTTATCTAAAAGAAAAACAAGGTGACTAGCAAAAAGGCCCTCAGTCAGTCCACAACTCTAGCTCTACAGATTTCTAGAGCCAGGTATGACCAGCTCTGGCTCTACAAATTTGTACCAAATGAGGTACCAAACGAGACCCAATAGCTACTCGTGCTCTGAGTAAACTATTCTTGCGCACGCAACCGTAGCATGCACCTCTGCATGTCAGCATGTGGACATGCACCTCTCGGATTGAAATGGTATTGCACTTGTTCGTGGGTCCCATCTTTGGGAAATGGGACGTAGAATCGATTTCTGCTGTATTGTCAATCGGTGACGTGGCTTGGTTTGCACCTTGCTAGAATAAATAAACGCTGCAGCTGCCCTTAATTATAAGGTTAAGGGGCCTCGAAGAACTCTGCTTCCAGAGAAACCAAGCGGGAAAATGGATAGCGTGGCGCAGGCCCTTGTGGGCAATCTTGGACGGCTGGTGGGTGCGGAATTCCAGCAGCTCCGCGGCGTCGGCAGCGAGGTCGCTCAGCTGAGAGACGAGCTGGCCACCATGAACGCCGTCCTTCGCATGCAGTCCGAGGCCGACGACAGCGCCGTGGACCACTTCGTCCGGGAGTGGATGAAGCAGGTCCGCGAGCTCGCCTACGACGCCGAGGACTGCGTCGACCTGTACGTGTTCCGCATCCGCTGCCTCCTCAGCGATGCCTTCTACGTCCGCTTCAGGCGCTTGGTCGCTACGCTCTCCCTCCGCCGCCGCCTTGGCAGCGACGTCAAGGCCCTCCGTGCCCGCGCTGTCGCCATCAGCGAGCGCCACGCGCGGTACGGCGTCAGCCGCGAGGCGCTGCGCCGCTCCCCTCATCTAGCCCCCGTGTCCACTGCTGCGACGGCGTCCGCGCGTGCGCTGCGCCCTGCCAATCACGCTGATCAATTCGTCGGCATGGCGGACCAGGCTGGCACCCTGGTGGAGAGGGTGAAGGCCGTGAGCAAAAGCGACGGCGGCGAGCGGAAGCTCAGGGTGTTCTCCATCGTCGGGTTCGCGGGGCTCGGAAAGACCACGCTGGCCATGGAGGTGTGCCGGCGGCTGGAGACGGAGTTCCAACGCCAGGCTCAGGTGTCCGTGTCCCAGGCGTTCGATGGCAGGAACGACGTGATAGGGCTCCTCAAGCGCGTGCTTCGGCAGATCGTCAAGCCGAAAGCGGGAAATGAGAAAGGCATCAAGGAAGAGGACTCTGCGGGTGACATCGACGAGATGGATTTAGAGACACTGGCCAAAACGCTGAAGGAGCTTCTCAAGGAGAAGAGGTACGGACTCACGTACAAATGCTATCATTACAACTTTTTTCCTTAGATGTCTCAGAATTAATCAACATGTTTGGCCGCCAATACGTATTTAAAGCTATCCATACAATACCTCTAATCGGAGACTCCTTCAGATCTAGCCTCAATGTTAATTATATCGAGACACGCTGGAAAAAAAAAAGATAAATTCTAAAAATTCTCTTAAAAATCAGAAATTCTGATGGTCCAGCCATCAACTAGGTAGATCTAATTAAAGACTCCTTTTGGAGCTTTCATGATAATTCTTATGAGACGTACTAAAAGAAATTATAAATCATAGAAAATTTCACAAAAATCATAAATCATCGATTTGGTAGATTGTAATCATCGTTGATATTAATAGCTATTAGATATATTTTGTTTTCTAAAAAAATACCTACATCTGACATTATGAAAATATTCTACAATCCCCTTAAATCTATACCTAAATTACCCATCTTTACCATTATGAATATCATATAAAGTAAAATCCTAATCTTTATCTAAATTACCCATTATGCTATTTTAAAAAAATAACCCTTTAATGGCGCACATGGAGGTTCGATGCACAAGGAAAAATTATGAATGAGTATGCTGTGCTAAAATATGAACAAATAAAAGAGAGCGTGAGGTATTAAAAAATTTAAAATAAGCAATTTTGGTAAGTGGCGGGCCACATATTTATCTATAAGTTTCTAACAATTATATCTCTTAAAATTATTAGCCTACATCGAAGCATGGATTAATGGAATAGTGTGTTATGTTGTTCAAATTATTTTTGTGATAATATAACTTTTAGGAACACATTTGCAATATTTTTTAATAACAATAATGTTATAATTTCACTGGTGCATGTTAGGTCGTGTTAGCTTTAGCTTCGAGCTTATTAAAGGAAACATCTAGAGCCACGCCCTACATATGAGCTGGAAGGGATGTTGAGGTAGATTCCATTTGTAGCCGATGTTGAGCCTTCCATGTTTATTGCACACTACTACCTCCGTCCCAAATTAGAGTTTGTTTGACTTTTTGACTTAAAGTTTGCCCGTTCGTTTTATTAAAAAAATTTGTATAAATATAGTCAAATTTAAGTTATTTTTGAAAAACTTTGATTACTAAAGGAAGCCGTAACAAGAAAAATACGATGTTTTGCATAACTTTTCGAATAAGACAAGTAGTCAAACTTGGAGGTCAAAAAAATCAAATGAACTATAATTTGAACCCAAGCTTTACAAACATGATGTTATAGGGCAATCAAACGAACCGGCACGACGAGGCAGTGAATGCCACCCAAGAGAGAGTCTACTGATATACGGAGGGGAGGTAAACTCACCATAATGGTCTAGAAGAGGTTTCTATACACAGTACAAGCCATATAACCAAACACAAATTTCAAAGACTAAGCTAGACTAAACCAGTGAACCAAACATAAGCTCACTTCTCTCACCATACAAACTAACTTTAGCCTAGCTAATTTATACCCATGCCAAATCTAAACCAGACAATCAAACACAACTTTATAACTTTATAGACCAATCTGGTAGACAAAGCCACCATAGTACTACTGGGAACGGTTAGCGCGCTGGTGGCAGCAGTGCACCAGTGCAATTATTGCTACAGTACCTCGTAGAGTGGGAAAGCTGCTCAGTCCGGTACTGACGGTGATACTTTCATTCCTACTCGTGGCAGTCTGGGTGAGTGTACAATAAAAAACCCATTAAGATTATCATTTTTTACATTTTGGTCTTATCCAGACACCGGGATTTTTTTTTTTTGAGACCTTTGAAGTTTGAACTACATGCTGCTCATCAGTTCAAAGCTTGGGGACTCCGTGTGTACACTGCACCTAGCGGTGCATGTACGATTTTTTATCCTTAAAAAGGTGAGGTTATTTTTCCTTTTTGACCCTGACATTAGATGACTTAAGTGTGTACACTTCACCTAGCGGTGAATGTACTACTTTTTGCTAAGCTCAAACTGCTAACCCAAATTGAACTCATGCAAGCCGAGTCTCTCTTCTTTCGTCGACCCAAGACAAACCTCTTTGGATTAAGTTCATGCTCTCCATCTCTTTTACGGCAGCCTAAACATCTCTCCTCTACGCTAATGGGCCAAGCTCATCCCATTTGTTTGCTCGACTCAAAATCCAACTTGGGCGAAGACAAGAAATAGTGGATCTAGATCTAGAATTATAGATCTCTGCTGAGTATTGGTAACTCCAAGAAACACCGGATCCAGTGCCAGAATTACATCTGATGCATTTAGATGGATCATTTTAGTTATATTTTATATAAGGCAAATAGCCAAGTTGGTCCTCGAACTATCGGCCGAGGGTTAACTTCGTCCTCGAACTATTAAAAGATCCAATTTGGTCCTCCAACACATTTACTCCCTCCGTTTTAAAATATAGGTAGTTTTAGCATTCAATTTTTTTACCAAAATATAAGTAGTCCTGGATTCCCAATGCAACTTTTCCACTTCCCAGTGCATCGTTTCCTGTGTCTATCGCTATCTCTCTCCTCCTTCACTGCTCATTGTTTTCTGTGCCCATCACCTTTTCCCCTTCTTCTTAGTTACCGTGTCTAAACCCAGAACTGCATATATTTTGAAACAGAGGGAGTACGAGTCAATTCTGTCCCTCATCCGAGGTGGACTGCCACATCACCGTGCCATGTCACCAGCCGAGTGCGAAATGATCTCTTTGCCCTTCGTTACACATCTGAAAGGCATACATCCCCTCCTCAAATTCTGAAAGGCGTGCGAATTGAGACCCAATTCCTGAAATTTCTCCTATGTTCCCTATGTTCCTCACTCTGTCTGGAGATATCAACTGAAATTCCAGCTATACTACAGATTGTTAGAAAGAATGTGCCCTTAAATCGTTTCAGGGCAGAGAAAAATCAATCAACTATGCTAATCCTGTCGTTGCCTTATCTCCATTGTCTCCGTCTCTCTTTGTCCTTGCATGGGAGCACAAGTAGTGATCTGTCCCCGATGCTGTTTCCCTCTTCCCAGATCTGCTCAAGAAGCCAGCCCAACGAGCAAAGGATGAACTTGCTAGAGGGCAGCGCGGTGACGGTGACGGCGAGCAGGCAGGCGGTGACGATATTCTGCTGGCACCACCGGAGTGGAGCCCACGCGTCGACGCCCTCGAAGCTGGCGCACTTGGCCCTCGTCACCCCTTACTGCAGCTCCTTGGACAGGTCGAACACGACGCCCTTCATGCGGAGCTCCTGCACGGCGTGCGCCAGCGTGCACGTCGCCGCGCTCCCCACCAGGACAGCGACGACGGCGCCCACCACCTCCTGCACGCGGCACTCGCCAGGCCGGCGAAGAGCGCGGCGCCGGCGCGGGGCCTGGCCTCCCCGCCCCTACCGTAGGGAGCGGCGACGGTAGCCAAGGAACAGAGCGGAGGGGATGCATGCCGTTCAAATGTATAACGAGGGGCAAAGAGATCATTTTGCACTCGGTTAGTGACATGGCACGATGATATGACATTCCGCCTTAGTGGAGGGACGGAATTGATTGAAGTTGGAGAACCAAATTGAATCTTTTGATAGTTCAGTTCGATTGTTCGAGGACTAACTTAGCTATTCTGCCTTTATATACACTACTACAAAAAAAGCCTTTAGTGGCGAGCTTTTTAGGCTAGCAGTAGCGGATAAAGCGTGCGCCACTGTGCTTCCGCCACTGCTAGCCGCGAAGGACAATGGCGAACAAGAGTGCCCGTCACTGAAAACCACCCACCCAGCAGTGGCGGTCGCCATGACGTCATCAGTGGCGGGCGTCGTGACATCACCGCCCACCACTGCAATTGCAGTCCGCCTGCCACTGCTGAGGATGTAATCAAAATAAAAAATAAAAAAGCATGATCCTCTCCGCACTGATTTGCAGAGACGATCGGGCTCAAAGCATGCACACAAACAAAATCAATTTGAAGCGAAGATCAGCTGACAGTATAAAGACTTCATTCATCTGAACACTGCCACCAACAATATCATCAAGACTTCATCTCTACACTGCTTCCAACAACATCATCAAGACTTGGAATCAGATCGTTTTACCACTACAACCCAACAACAGAGTCCAAGACATCATCTAAACACATTTTTTTGCAGTTTGTATAGAGGACGAGGTAGACCATCAACCTGATCTGCTCTGGCTTGATCTGCGAGATCAGGAGTGTTGGTAAGAGATACAAACATGGACAATATGGAAACGCAAAAGATGGAAACACAAACCCACCAATCCTCACGGAAGTGACAACGGAGGGCAAGGCGAATCGCAAGGTGCTCACCTTAGCTTCCATCGTGTCATACATGGCAGATCTGCCGTCACCCAACCCTAGCCGCCGTTGCCGCGCCGCCAGCCCAACCCTAGCCGTTGTTGTCACGCCGCCGCCTTGCCGAGGCGTGCTCCCGATGCCACCCAGATCCGTAGTGGAGGAGGCCGCGCCGCCCAGGAGTCGTCGTGGAGGAGGACCGCCATCCACCCGCCCGCCTCCAAATCGCTAGCCCATCGTCCATGTGCCGCCTGGATCCGTAGTGGAGGAGGCCTCACCTCCAATGAGATGGCGCAGATCTGGAGTGGAGGTGGTCGCCGGGGAGGTTGAAGGAGAGGGCCGTAGGAGCGCCGCCGTGCTCTGCTCCTCCGCACGGCCCAGCCACTCCTTGCTCCGCCGCAGCACCCCACCCGCCTGGATCCGCCGCGCTCCGCAGGTCGCGGAAGGGGAAGAAGACCGCCGCCTACTACGCCCTCCCCACTGGTGCGCCGGCGTCGTGGAGAGGAGAAGACGTGCAGAGCCGCGCCCCGGCCCGCCTCTCGCGCCCTGCTGCCTGAGGAGAGTCGACGGGAGAAGAGGAGAGAAGGGAGGTGGCGGTGAGTGGAGATCGGAGCGGATAAGGACCGAGCGGAGGAGAAGTGGGGCGGCGGCAGGGAGAAGTGTGGGGCGAACGAGTTAGGGTTCATTTTATACTCAGAAGATGTTCTTTTGGGCTGATTTTGGCCATAATGGCCTTGCCCGTCACTGCTCTTATGGTGACTTCAGCATGTCCGCCATTAGTAAACATACACCGGTGGCGAACGGTGCTGACATCATCTTGCCCGTCACTGTTTGATGCTTTTGGTAGTGTCGCATTGTTGACATCATCACGCCCGCCACTACTGTCTGCTACAGTATCTTCGCCCGAGCCTGCAGTGACGTATCACTGGGTGTCCGCCACTACTGTAAATTTTGCACTGTCATATTAGGCTCATTTTGTACTAGTGATAAAATGTAAATATTTAAACTACTTTAATTTACTCTAAAAACTACATACCCAATCTGGATCTGAGAGCTTGGGCTGTGCCAAACGGACCATTAGACTTACTGCTAACATGGGGAAACATTTTCACAACAGCAAAAATCAGCTTTAAAATAGCCGAAGGATAAAAATACTTGGTTTGAATATTTAGTGTTGGGTATTTATGCTCAAGGATAAAAATCAAACCGGCAAAAAAATACTTGGTTTGAATATTTAGTGTTGGTTATTTATGCTCAAGGATAAAAATCAAACCCAAGTGATAGTTCAAGGGTGCTAATGGATCCCCAAAAGTTGTGGTTAAGACGTAAGTGCGGAAGGAAGTTGAGTGTCTGTGCAAATCATTCTAGGCCTGTTTAGATCGCAAAGTTTTTCGTTGAAAATGTCACATCGAATATTTAGACACTAATTAGAAGTATTAAATATAGACTAATTATAAAAACTAATTACATAGATGGAGTGTAAGTTGCAAGACGAATCTATTAAGCCTAACTAATCCGTCATTAGACACTGTCGTGCTACAGTAATCTGTCATTAAACATGTGCTAATGATGGATTTATTAGGCTCAATAGATTCGTCCCGCGATTTATACTCCATCTATGTAATTAGTCTATGTTTAATACTCCTAATTAGTGTCCAACATCCGATGTGACCCGTGAATTTTTTTTTTGCAAAACAACTAAACAGGCTAGTTGTTGAAATTTTCTGCAATTTCCTTATTAATATGAAAATCCACTAACCTGGAGCTATAATGAATGTTACATGTTACATAAATTTATAGTTTTCTAGAAATTCGTAACAGGTTTTCTTATTAATTCAAACAATGGAAATTCTACAGCACAAACCAAATCAACTCATCACTTTCAGCCAATTCCATTGTCCCTTCACTTGTGGTCTACGATGGAGACGTGAAATACCCTGCACCCCACTCCTCCCTTACCTCCAATCCCCCAACCCGACGCCCCCGACACCCCCCATCCCCTCTGGAACGGCGGAAGGAGGGCCACGGCGGCACTGCCCCCAAACTCGAACCAGGTATGTTTCTGGTTCGGTTTTGATTTGTTGAAGTTTGCAATTACACCAGAACTCGAACCGTAAGTTAGTGATTTAATCTGTTCCTCTATCCGTTCCGATCTGTGCTTTGCACAGCTGGATGTGAGATTGGTACGCAGGAGTAGAGAAACTTCGGTATGCGTGAGTTAATTTGGATAATTTGAACTAGTTGAACCGAAAGCGATTGGGTACGGAGAAAATTTGGCGTGTGACTGTGCGAGGTGTTCTGTAAGAGGAAAGGCAGCGCAGCAACGCCATGCCTGATTTAGCTGGTGAAGGGTATTTTCGTCCCAAACTAGCACTGTTATCTCCGCTTGGACGGAAAGGTTATATATGAAACCTCCGTGCTTGGTTTTTGTCCCATGTGGTAATCTACACCTTAGGTGTAATAGTTATTCTACACTAGTAGTTATGCTGTGTTGATTTACAGAACAAAATTTCAATAGTAATTACTGACAGACTATCACTGAACATGGTTCAGTAGCGTAATGCTCTACACCGTAGGTGTAGAGTCACACTGCCATGTATAGAGTCACACTGCCATGAATACACACACATAATCTTCTGTGCTCTTAATTGATACCAAGATGAAACTTGTGCTGCGATTTTCCGGTGTTTTAAATCATGTTATTGCGGCATTGTGTGCACAGAATTACAAAACAATATATTGAGTAGAATATATTCATGAAATTATTTTTGGCATTATTTTCACGTTCTCAATCTAAATTAGCCTGTGCAAACAGTGGTCACAGTTCAAAGTAACTATGAATTCTCTAAAATGTCAGATGTTTCAAGGTAATCACATTTTTCACACGGACAACCTCTTTTTGACACTAGCATACTTATATTGAGACCAGGTACCTTATTGTGATTGATGATGTATGGACAATAGCAGCGTGGGACGCTATACGATCCAAGTTGCCGGACAACAACCTCGACAGCAGAATCATGGTGACCACTCGGATAGAGACTGTAGCCATAGGATGCAGTGATGCTAGTGAAATTTGTGGAGATAACATCTATCAGATCAAGCCCCTAAATTCTGAAGACTCCAAGAAGCTGTTCCTCAGCAGAGCTTTTGGCTCCAAGGATGCCTCTTGCCCCAAAGAGCTGGAAGATGAAATGGAAAAGATTTTAAAGAAATGTGGTGGGCTGCCATTGGCCATTGTTAGCATTGCCAGCCTTTTGGCGAGCTATAAATCACCAGATAACAAGGATATGTGGGACAGAGTTTGCAAATCAATTAGTTATCATATGGAGAGCAATCCCACCCTCGAAGGGATGAGGCAGATACTCACACTCAGCTACGACCACCTGCCTTACCACCTCAAGGGGTGCATGATGTACCTTAGCATTTTCCCTGAGGATTATGTGATCAACAAGGATCGGCTCTTATACAGATGGATCGCCGAAGGTTTGGTTGAGGAGAAGCGGGGGATGACCCTGATGGAGGTTGCAGAAGCCTACTACGACGAGCTGGTGAGTAGGAGCATGATTACACCTGCTGGCGAAATAATCAGCCACGTATATGGAGCTGTGGAGACGTGCCGGGTGCACGATATGATGCTTGAGGTCATGGTGTCCAAATCCTTGGAGGCCAACTTTGTTAGCCTAATAGGTGGGCAGTACGAAGGGATGTCCTATGACACAATACGCCGCCTCTCCATCCATGGTGGAGGGCGGAGTCCCAAGGCCTCTCCATCCAAGAAAACGGATATGAAGAATGACTTAGAAGATATTAATGTGCAGCATGTCCGATCACTGAGTATGTTTCAGCTCGATGGGAATAAGCTGCTTGATCGTCTGGGTGAGTTCACCCTGCTGAGGGTTCTCGACTTGGAAGACTGCAAGGGTCTACAAAACAAGCATATGGGGGATATATGTCGGATGTACCTTCTGAGGTATTTGTCCCTGAGGGGTACAGATATCAGTGTGATGCCTCCGAAAGTCCGTGAACTGGAGCATTTGCAGACACTTGATGTACGTGCCACGGGCCTTGCCGGACTTCCAGAAACTGTGATAAAACTGGAGAAACTTGAGCGCTTGTTCTTCTCCCAGAAGGGTGTCTGGGATACCATGTGGAAGCCACCCCAGGGACTCTGGAAAATGAAGGCACTGCGGGAGGTGGGTTGGGTACTGCTGGAAGATGGTGATGTTCTGGTTGCCCGAGAGCTAGGTGAACTAGAAAATTTGCAAAGGCTAAGTATCTACGTCAACTGCTATGGTTCCAATGGTCCGAAGGTTCTGGAAGAGCTTGCCCTGTCCCTGAGCAAGACGTACTCCCTCCGGTCACTCGACATGGGCGACATTGGTTGGGAGCCCAAGGCATTAAACTTTCTCCTTGAGCTCCCCTCGCCACCACGCCTCCTCCGATTCCTCAGGATCGCCGGTGGAATAGATGAATTGCCCAACTGGGTTGAATCACTCACATATCTTGTTGAGTTTCATATGTCATGGGCACGCCTTGTCGATGACCAACTATTTGGCATCCTGTGTAAGTTGCCCAACCTGAAGAGCATCTGGATGCAACGGAACTCCTACACCGGCAGAGAGTTGATTGCACGCACTGCCCACAACTTTCCGGCACTCAAGAATCTCAGAGGGACCTGTGATAAAGAAATGCCCAAAGTTTACCGATTCGAAGAAGGATCCATGACAAAGCTTGAGAAACTTTCACTGAATTTCGATATATGGGGTGAGAAAAGCATTGTCGGCATCGAGCATTTGACGAACCTTAAAGAGGTGCAGGTTACGGGTAAAAGAGGGAACCCTACACTGGACCAAACTCTGGAGCAACTCAAGGCGGAGAGTGAGAGGCACCCCAATCAATTCACAGTTGGAGTGAAGTACGACTGACTCGCTTTGCTTCGTCGCTCTGCTTGCCGCAAGTGTACTCTTCACTTCGTTTTATGAGAGCTGTTGCTGTTTCTTGTTGTGGTGTGGTTGGTTCTTATGATATACATGCTTGGAGTCTCTAGATGTGTTTTTGTAATAAATAAACCCGGACCGATTGGACTGTGGTCTGAGAAAAAAGTGATCAATGTACCAGCTTGCAATAGAACTGCTCTTATTCCTAGTTTTTGCTTTTCAATTTTGGTCTCATATAAAATAAAATGCACAAACCATCTTTGGTTTTATGGCTCATGATTGTAGCCTTGTGTGGTGAGATGTTGTCCCAGTCTGAACGTTTGATGCCATGCCGTTTTCCTTTCCCTGTGATTTGTGATGGATGGATAATCTAATCAGGGCCCTAGGTCTGAAAAGTTTTTTTTTTTAATGAACATGCTTAGAGTATGTCGAACAGCACACACAGGACTAGAACTAGGAGGATAATGACAAGGTGGGTCCAGCAGAGCACAGCAGGCAGGTTAGGAGGAGAAGGGTCAGGACAGGAGGATGCGCTGTGCTGGGCGCCAACAACCAGCTGGATGATGCAGGGAGAGCATCACAGGCTCAGGCAGAGGCAGGCAGCGCGGAGCAAAAAAGCAGTGGCGGTGGAGCGGCAGAGAGCACGGCCACACCACACCGCCGCTCTGCTATGTTATCTTCTCAATTCTCATCATCATCGTCGTCGCATAAAAAAGAGAGAGAAGAAACTCATTATCGTATCAAAAAGAAAAAATTCATTATCATCATTATCATCCAGGAGCTAGAGCAGGCGGTCCCAGTTGTGCAAAAGACAAGCCGGACCAAACGCGGTTAGGTCTCATGAACCGGAGCAGCAACAACGCATGGCTAAGTTTGCGGCTGGGGTGATGTGTAGATATGCCAAAGATCGAGTTAGGGGGTGTTTTCTTCTCCATTTTGCGAAGTTTGTAAAAAAAATTCGAAGCACGTCTCCCAATACAAAAAGTCTTTGGGGGTGTTCGTTTGATGGGGGTCTAAAATTTAGAGGGGTCTAAAAAAAAGAATTTTATCATTTAAGAGTATTAAATAAAGTTTAATTACAAAACTAACTGCAGAACCCCTGATCTAATTCGCGAGACGAATCTAATGAAGGTAAGCAATCCGAGGTTAGACAATGGTTACTGTAGCATTACTGTAGCATGACTGTAGCAAAATATAGCTTACTTAAGCTCGTTAGATTCGTCTCGTAAAGATGTACCCATCTGTAAAAAGGTTTTGTCATTAGACTTTATTTAGTACTAGATTCTCTTTATTTAGAGGTCTCTAAAATTTAGCGCTAAAAGAAACGAACAGGGCCTTTGCAAAGTTTGCCATATAAACAGGGTGCGGCTAGGGGCGCGTTCGGTGCTTTTAACACTAAATTTTAGAGGGCTCTAAACAAAGAAAACCTAGTACTAAATAAAGTTTAATGACAAAACCTTTTTACAGATGGGTACTTCTTTACGAGACGAATCTAATGAGCGTAATTAATCTATGTTTTGCTACAGTCATGCTACAGTAATGGTACGGAAACGGTTATTGACGACGATGCCAGAGATGAGGTTCATAATGTGAACGATTTGAAATTACTTGAGCGGTTGCATTTAAACATTGAGGACGAAGGAGATATTCCTCCTCCGACGAACATGCAAAATGATATCGACATGCTTGATAGTGATGATGAGGCATATGATGAAGCTAATCCCGATTATGATGATTATTTTTGATACATGTATGGTCTTTTTAAATTATTTTCATATTTCCAATAATATATATATATGTTACTTTCTAATTATATATGTTTTATTTTTTTGCCTATTTAGAAGTACTGATGGATTTCATCTTTTCAATTGCAGGTGATTGATCGAAGATGGTGGGTAGAGGTGGTGTGTTGAGGTCGGTGTCCTTGCTTTACAAGAGAGCGATTGGGAAGGGGAAGGGGTCCGATGAAGCTGAGGGGTCCGTGAAGGGACGAAGGAAGGGGCGAGGCAAAGGTGGAGGAGCTGGACGAGATGGAGGAGGAGGAGGCAGGGGTCGAGGAGGCAGGAGGGACCCGTCGCCTTCACCTTCCGCGCACGAGGAGGAGGAGGAGCACCAAGGGGAGTCCGAGGACGAGGAGGAGCACCAGGGGGTGTCCGAGGAGGAGGAGGAGCACCAGAGAGAGGAGGATGAGGAGGAGATATCTTCCGCTCACGGCTCTGAGGAGGAGGAGGACGCGGACGAGGAGGCGGAGGCAGGGGGTCCGCTTCCGCTTCCAAGGACTTGCAGAGTGTGTGGTCGCGAGGTCCCTCACAGCTCCCGACTCGGCCGATTCCTCCTGAGAGACGGCCGATGGTTCGACCCCTACCGCCTAGGTACGTAATTTTCTAATTTTTATCGCTAATTTCTCATTTCATATGTTCAAAATCACAATAAAATCTATTATTTTGTCTCATTCATTTGGGCAAGGGTTGGGACGTGATTAGGCCTGTCAACGAGCCGAGCTCGAGCGAGCTTAGGTAGGTTGGGCTCGAGCTCGACATTGACTCGAATCGAGCTCGAGCGAGTTTGAAATTTTCTTCGATCCTGTAGCTAAGCTCGAGCTCGGCTCGGACTAAGCTCGCGAGTGCTCGAGCTCGGCTTGATTAAGCTCGACAGACGTTTTGAAGAGAAAAAATATGCACAAACGGACACAAAACCAAGGAATTGCTGGAGATTGAGGCCAAATAAACAAAAAAGCGCATCAGCTTGTTCAACTGCACACGAGTTCTTTTTGGGCATGGATATTGAAGCTTCTTTACCAGTCGAAGGAACCAGTGGAGGGAGGCAGCAGTAGTGTGCTGGAGGCCTGAGCCTGACGCGGTGGAGGAGCGCAGATCCATGCAGGTGCAGCCTGTAGATCGATGTTCAGAGGAGAGAAGACTGGAGAGAAGATTTGGTGGGAAGAGCCATGGGAGGACCGGAGGAGAGAAGATTGGAGAAAGCAGTGGAGTGAGGATAGGATAGGGGGAGGCGAACGAGGTGAAGTCGTGTCGGCCAGGGTGTTTGTCCGCATTACAGCTGCATGCTCCAGTATTGTGTTTGGGTCTGGGAAAACATACAACGCTAGCAAAAATAAACGATCTCCGTCGAACTGTTCGAGCTCGGCTCGGTTAAAGTTCGCGAGCTTGACAGCAAGCTCGAGCTTGGCTCGTTTTCTTGTCAAGCCGAGCTCGAATCGAGCTATTAGCGAGTCGAGTTGGATTAGCTCGCGAGCCTCGAACTTTTTTGACAGCTCTAGACGTGATCGAGGCAGGTGATCACAAGCGCCTTCCCAATGGCATCCTGGGTCTTTTGTGTAGGCTACACTTCCCTGGCATGGTGCACTACGCCGACAAGCAGGAGCCGGCCTACACGTGGGATCACTACAAAAACGCCGCCGATTTCCCAGATCGGGACAACAGGGTTTTTCAGCACAAGGCGGAGAGGGTGATGGGAGAGATGTGGGTAAATCTTCATTGCACTGCATTGGTCAATACATCGCATTCATCGGATATTATTCAAAATAATGACAGTGTACATTGCGTCTTGATACAGGATTTCTTCATATGCGAGCCTGAGAAGGAGGCGATGGCAGCTCATGTGATAAACAATGCATGTCGTAAACTCGTTAGAGACATGCATTACGAGTCGCGCGTCCAGACTATCATAACCTACTACGCTACTGCCCGTCAGATGAGGGTGGAAAAAAAGGAGGCACGAACCATTGAGCTTACCCGAGAGCAATACGTACTGGTAAACATGAATACTAAACTGTTATGAGATTAAGTACGCTTAATTTGATCTTCTCATATTTCTATACTTGATGACGTGTAGGTGCCTCCGTGGTGGTGCGCCTCCCATTGGACGGCCTGGTCCTATATTGTCAACAAATGGTGCGAGCCCCACTGGCATGAGACACACAACGCTTGCCGAGAGCGGCGCTTGATGATGCCTGGGGCACCACACCATCAAGGCAACCTTACCCTTTCCGAGTACGCGGCCAGATGGGTACGTGAATTCAACTTCTTTATTTAAACACTTAATATTCTCCATAACTTCTAATCATCTTTCTATTTTTCTTGCAGTCGGCAGCACATGGTGGCCAGCCTTACGGGCAGTTGAAGGCCTTTGCTCTGTCCCACAAGGGCAAGGCGACAGCCGACATCGACTACAACCCGGAGGACCCGCCCGAGGCGTACAACATCGCTACCGTCCACAGCCGCCTCAGTGAGTACACCTCGGCGGCAAGGGAGGTCCATGGACCAGAGTGGGATCCGAGCACCGAGCCCCTTGATGGAGAGGTCGTGATGAGGGTGGGTGGAGGTAAGAAGCATGGCCGGTACTAGATTGGCGACAGCACAATCGACACGGCCTCTACTCCCACCCTCTCCGAGATTCGAGCAAGGAGCACGGGCTCAGCCCCGCCCATACGCCCACGGCCTAGCACTACACAGATCCAGATTGAGCAAATCCAGGTAATCTTGGTTTAATTCGTTGTTCATTGATTTGTACATGGTATTGCCTTGCATTGTAAAATTGGGATCGATGAGATATTGTAGGCCCAGATGGATGCGGAGTTGGAACAAGAGCGGCAGAGGATGCAGGCTGAGATGGATGCGAAGCTGGAGGTAGAGCGGCAGAGGAATGACCAGCGAATGGCGCAGATGCTCGCTTACATGCAGACTCATGGTACAGTGCCACAGCCAGGGCAACTCCCTCCTTACGGCGGTCCTCCTCCCTTCGGCGTTCCTCCTCCCTTCGGTGGTACTTCTCCTGGCACTCCTTCTGCAGGCACTCCGGTGAATCACTTCAAATCTTTTGTACTTTAATTTTGGTTAGCTATGCTAGCTTGTAACCTACATTTTGTCACTTCTATTACATTTTAGCTTATATGCTTCTAACCTACACATTTTAGCTTATATGCTTCTAACCTACAACTTAAATACTTCTATTACTTTGCTCGTGCAGAATCAATCAGCGGAATCCAACAATCCCTCCCCGCAGAATGCTTGGTCGCCGTGGCCGCCTCGTCAATAAACTTGTAATTGTATTTCAACTTCTATAACTATGTGTCGTGATCGTGTGAGACTTTGTGATGACGGTTGGTGGACTATGTGTTTGTGATGATCGTGGACCTCTATGTGATGTGTTTGTGATGATGGTGGAGCTCATTTATGTGATATGTTAGGTTTGTGATGATGTGGGCTCAAATATGTGATATGTGATGATGTTTTGGCTCATATATGTGATATATCATGTTTTTTTTTTGTGATTGTGGTCCAGGTTGTAGTCGATTTAAAATGTTTATTGCAATCTGGAATAGTATTTTGCCGAGTGTAATAGCCCTTTGCCGAGTGCCACGTGCCACACGAAGACACTCGGCAAAGGACCCATTCTTTGCCGTGTGCCCAACGTGGCGCACGGCAAAGAGGCCAGGCTTTGCCGAGTGCCCGGGCCCACGGCACTCGACAAACAGTTAAACTTTACCGAGTGCCTGGGCCCACAGCACTCGGCAAGGTGTGGGGTGGACGGCTGATGGCCGTCAACACCTTTTTTTTGCCGAGCGCCACGTGGGGCACACGGCAAAGGGTTTGTTGTGTGCCCGATAAATGGCACTCAGCAAAGTACTGTTTGCCGATACCTCTTCGCCGTGTGCCCTTTGCCGTGTGTGCCCTGGGCACACGGCAAACGGGGGGTTTCCCGTAGTGAGCATAATGGGAATTTGACAATGTGCTGTCATTAATGGGAATTTGACAATGTGCTGTCATTCATGTTACGTTTTTATATAGAGGTTCTAGAATTCTTATGACATGGCACTTTTGTAGACGACATCTCTCGTGTTATACTAGCTGGTGGCCTGCGCGTTGCCGCGGGCAAAAATGGATTCAGACTACAAAGTTTGAAGCAAATTCAAAAGATGACCTATCATTCGCTGTGTGAGAATAAAATTACATGCACTCGTAAGGAAACCAAACATGTCAATACCAAACAGAAGTTACTTCGACATTAATCACTCTTGTTAATAGAAATAATAACTAAAATATTTGCTGATGTAGGGACCCAAGATGCCGGGCACAATTACAAAGCAGGTCAGCCAGTAATATAAAATCCTGTACATAAATGAAACACACTTGCTGCAAGGAAATTCGATTATTAGTGTACTATTATCATAGCTGTAATGGTCAGGGTGCCCATAGACCGAAGTTTGGATCCTCTGCTGTGGAGGGAGGTCAATTAGGACAGTGCTGGCATTTTTTACTCAATATAAGGCTACAATCAGGAGATGTAGCAAACAAACACATGCAAAGGCGTATGTTAATTTGTCTGCACATTATGTTTGCAATGTAAACATGAAACTTGGTTTCAATTTTCGTTTCCCTCAGTGATGAATATATTTCATTTGCATTTTCCTCTTTCATGAGCAAGTATGTCTTGAACTTTTTATGAAAATAATAGCAGTAAAAATAGCAAAAAGAAAGATATTCCTTATCATCACAACATGGTAATAGCTCCCTATTTTAGCTTTTGTCAAGTGGTAATTCCTGTCATACATGATATGATACATAAGTCACCTGAGCACGCTTTAGAATTCAATGGCAGTAAAATTTTATTAATTTTATGTGTTGGTCAAGAGGGATTTGGAGCTTCTTCTCTAAGACTTTGAATAGATAAGATGCTGATAATAACGAATGATGCATCAGGTAAGTAAGACTGTAAGAGAAGGAAGCAAAAATACAGAAAAAGAAGTCAAACATGTTCTTGCTAAAATTTGTAAGGAGACAGAACACAGGTGCATTTACCTAATAAGTGATTTGATTGTGGCAGGATCGCAGCAGCAGAGAATGAAATACCTGTCACTTTTTCTGTGACCCATTTAATCTTTAAGTATCCCCATGCTATGATCCAATGATCTAAAAAATCACCCCTGCAGCCTGCGTTAACGAAATAAGCGAAAAGCAGATTCTAATATGCTAGAAACTTCTCTCTTCAAAACAATCTGATCCAAAAAAAACTGATGATTTACCGAGCAAGCAAGAGAGTGTGCTACTCAACCAAATAAAAAAAAATGAGAAGATACGCAACACATTAAAAGCATTAAGTAACTCAAAGCCAATATACAACTACATATCTCATTCAGAACTTCATCGAAGGATCAGTCAAGTGTTTGCCAAACTAAGGCTTCCTTTGGAACGCAGGAATTTCACAGGAATTGCACAGGAATTTCACAGGAAACAGTTCAATTTCACATGAAAAACACAGGAAAGGAAAAATTTTCCTTCAATCCAAAGGAGCCCTAAGTAACTTTACATGTCCGAGAATTAGCAGGAACATTTATTCAATTGGTTGTTGCTTACACCTCCAGAAACTACAGGAATTGGTTTGCCACACTCAGGTTATGAGACCAGCAGAAGAATCTTCAGAAACCCAAAAGAATCTTCAGAAACCCAAAAGTCATGACGTAATGAGAACTACAAGATAAGGAGACAATAAATTTGGGCACCAATAGAAGGCAATGAAGAAACGGAAAGCTCGGAAATTGTGTTATCACTCCCGTCACCTGTTCTAGAAGCAGGCGCCTCCATGATAATCAGATTTAGGTAGAAACAAAAAGGAAGACAAAAACACTTTGGACTTAACATTTGTAACATTGGTATGATTAGGAAGATGTTTCTCATACCTTCTAGCCTGCTAAAGTTTGCTCGAACAGCTCTTGCTCAACCTGCAATATCAGAGAGAACATCAGTTAGGAATGTATCCATTTGTCAACTAATCTGAATCATTATATGGGCTAAAGGAAATGGATTTTTGTTGACACCTAAAATGGAAATAGCAAAAAATATTATCCTACGTATAAACGCCTAAGAATAATGGAAAATAAACACCATTGGCCAGGAAGACATACATAAAAAAACACAGGTTAGTTATATTGTTAATAGCAATAATAACAACAGAACTGGCTAACAAAATCACCACTAATGGCTGCTACTTGCAAGTGCTTTGTGTACCTTCTGCAATGAGGAAAAATAATGACACGACTTAAAATGAAGGCAAAATGTGTACGCTGAGATCTAAAGTGGAACCAAAAAAGATATTTAGAGATCACCTAAGTAATGATTTAAAGGATAGGATAATTTCAGTACCAATTGAAATTTGTGGGAGCGTTACTTTGATATATTTGACCTTCGTGTCAAATCAATAAACTGCACCTACCATAATGATTAATGAAGCATAGAGACTTGCATCTATTGTATTTCACTCGTCATCATCAGGTGAGCAAAGTGGAAATGGACAGTGGAAATGACTTGTAAAAAGGCTATGAAAGAGAGGTACTTTATCTAGAATTGAAACATAAATCGTAGTGTGCCACACAACATTGAGAAAGCAATAGAATGAATCCATTACCACAAATGATCTTCCATGGGCAGGAGGCCGCCACAATCAAACACCTGTTCATATGTCATCCTTCAATAGAAAACAGCAGGTTAACAGATCTCCTCAGCTATCCCCCATAACCCATGGCTGCGCTACAGTGACCTGGTGGTTCATCTGTCTTCAGCAGTAGCAATAGTTGCTGGTGCTGGCTTAAGCAAAGTTGCCGCTACAGCCGGAGATATCTGTTGGGAAGCCCTGCAGCTAAGAGATTCTCCTTTAGCCGCTAAGAGTTCTCAGGCGCTATTAGCTCCATTTAGCCCGCTTTAGCCGCTAAATGGCTTTCATTTAGCAGGAGGTTAGCCGCTAAACACAGGCAAGTCTGAGCCTGTTTGCTGTGTGATCCGACTAAGAAGTTAGAGTGATAACATTTCAATGCATTGCCTTAATAATTCTCCCAGTGCCTCTGGTTCCGATGAGTAAAATGCTCTATATGTTGAATTGCTCATAAGTTAGTTTATCAAAGCCATATTTACTACAGAAACATGACAAGTACTCAAGTATCTTGTCTTCTGTCAAGTGTTTTGTTAAGTTTTTTTGTCTCAGATTTGTAAAACAGCTAAATTGATTAGCTGCAGCTATGGCCAGCTATAGCTGCTCTTAGCTGATTTTGAAGCTGACAGCTAAAGACCTTAGCCGGAGATTTAAAACATTGGGCTTAAGTAATCTGTGAGGCAGAGAAACAATTTCTGGATAAATTCACGGAGCGATGACTATAGCCAAGTAGTTAGAAGGGCCATCAGCAAAGTTAGGGGCGCATTGTTCAATGACCCATGGACTCGACCTGAAATTTTGACATGGAATTTTCCACCTCAGAATTCAATCCGGAGTGTTTTTCTTTCCTCGATTGGTTTCAATGCAAGCGTCTTTGTATGGATAACATGTCCCTGGTGTAAGGGAAAAGGAACAGAAAAATACAATTATTTCCACATACGAAGAACGAATCCAGAAAAACAGCTTCAATTTTATTTTATTTTTTGCACATGCAGCACCACTGATACAGAACAATCGATCTAGCTAGATCTTGGTTATAACAAAAAATGTGAGAGTCATAATATGCCACAAATTCAAATCAATTACTCTCCGAAGCACAGGTTAACGAATCAGATTGTAAAAAAAAAAATGGGGAGCACAGTGATATCTAAACGCTTACGGAGGAAAAATGCAACCGGTACCTGCAGATGCCTGAAGCCCCCATCTAGCTTTGCAGGTGTCGGTCTTCCACATCGTGATCTTGTCGCCTTGCATTAGGGATTCGGTTTGGGACTAGCGTCGACCTTGGGAAGGAGCGCAGGGCGAGGCGGGCCGACGGCAGCAAGCGTAGAGCAAAAACTGCGTTGAGGGCGACGTACGCTGTCTATTCACCACAGGTGTGCTGAGCAGGCCAGGATGGGACAGGGCGGCCGGATCTTTGCGCAACGCCGGCAGGAACGATGTGGTCGATGGCGGGAGAAAGTAGAGGCTCGGGGGCAGCGCGTGGGACGACCGTGTTGCCGTGGCGGTTGGGGATGGATGCTGCTTGGGAATCGTTGGCGTGGGGGCAAGAACACCGCGTCGCCGGGTCGTTGCTGGAGAGATCGCTGGGAGGGAGCGTCGGTGAAGGAAGCTGGCGAGGGGAGGAAGATTCGGGAAGGGAGGCTTCGCGAATGTGTGGGTGAAGGGAGGCTTCGTGAATGTGTGGGTGCTGCTGAACTTCCGCGGGAATGGAGTCGGGGACAGACGGCTGGATGGAAACCGGCGAGGTAATCGGACGATGCAGAACCACTGCTACAGGGTAACAGTAATGAACAGTACTGAGGTGGGGCCCATCCGCAAAAACTGAGTACCCACTAGACTTGCTGTTTTGAAGCCACGGGACTTTCTACAATATTAAGTTCTATGGCAACTGCATGGGATGGGAGGCGACACGTGCAAGTGTCATCGACCTCCATCGGCGCCAGATTAACGGGAAGAACTATCCCAACACTGAATGTTGCAGCTGTGGTGCACACTCGAGCTACGCCAGAGGTTGTGGTACCGGTTCTCGTGTTGCATATGTGCTCACTTCTCGCGACCTTGTCCAGCACTTCATCAAGCTCTGCAATGGGTAAAACCAGGCCACCATGCATCTACACCAAGAAGCAGTACACAGCCCAAAACCAATGAGGACCGCAAGGGCATCGCGTCCGGACCCATCACGCAACGGCTACGTCGAGGTCGGTGCTGTTATCAGGGACACGCGGCGCTTTCGCCTGCAGTTTCTTGATGCCAAGAGACTGCTGCACAATATGACGGTACCAAGGTCGATGCGCTGATCGGCGTTCATGACAGACATGTTCTCCTTCTCGTCTGAAAAAGCAATCAAAATGCAAAATCTTTCATTTATTTCTGACTACAGCTCAAGAACATGTTGATGATCAGATATACAAATTGGATTGGTGGAGTTTCAAAGAGAAAAACGCACACCTGGTTTCCACCTTGCCGGCCTATGAACGCCACTGCTTACTTTCCATTCTGATATTGTTGCTGTGTTGACTGTTAAGTGAAAAAATGAGCTTTTACTTGGTTAATGCATTACCAGACTCCTGTATTGATGATGAGAGTACTATTCCTTGAGTGTTTTAAAAGTTTGCTCAGTTACAAAGTTCAGGAAATAACCCGTATTGACCTCAATAGTCAAGACAGTACACTCCAAGATGACGAGGACAATGCTGGATCATGTTGCCAAAGCAGCAATTATAGAACTGAATTGGGGACTCTGCTTTCTTCTGGCAGAACTCATGTGAAGCCTTCTCTGTTTACAGTTGGAGTGCCTATCTTTTGTACCAATTTCTTAGAGTTGCACATGCAGCAGCCGTGCGGCGCACGACCGAGCAAAACAATCATTACGAGGGCAGACAGACAAATGGTCATTTCCTTTTCTCGCCAAAGGTGTCAAGAACGACAACAGAAAAAAAAAGGAGGGGGTATGTGGTAAAGTATATTAGCTGGTGGCACCTTAATAGCTATCGTACTACTGTATATCTATGAGAGCTGAAGTATTACTAGCTGATACCCCGCGCGTTGCCGCGGGAGTGTGAGATGAATACATGGTATACAATCCATTAGTAATTAATCAGGTAAAACAAACAAAAAAAATCAGGCAAAACAATGGTCCTTCGAAGAAAAGCACTAAATTCACAAACGAAATATTTAACATTTTGTCTCTTGCGTACAAACATGCAGCTAAGCAAAATAACCAACATTTTGCATCTTGCTTACGCTCAAAAGCATAAAGCTAAATAAATAGGTATATGGTCAACTAACAAATATATATGTATTGTACCCTCTGAAGTTGCACCAACAGTTTCCTGAAAATAACAGAAGGAGATTAGCGTTTGTCATCAAGACATGGGTTCATGCACCACTAAAGTGACATTATGTGGGCGGTTTAAAAAAAAAATCAGGCAATCAAACATATCAGGAGTCTATCCCCTAAATATGTAGAAAGCGTAAGCACATAACCCGAGAAATGAGGTACAAATGAACTGTTTGTTCATATCTGGACGTCAGTATTAAGAAAACAGACGGAGTACTTAAAATACCTCAAACAGATTTGCATGAGTAGATAAGAAACGTATCAGATAAGGCAATAGAAAAAGCGATTAAAAAAGGTTATATTGTGGCCTAACTGTTTTTGTTTCTGAATTCATGTTGAGTCAGATGATATAAAAAAAAGAAGGCAACCATGCGAGAATTCTTGAACCTATTTATTTTTGGCTTTCTATGTTACAAATAGACATTTGAAGGCAATTTAATTTGGAAGGAGATATATAAATCATTGAAATCCAAAATCTTTTTGATGATTCAGGTGTCATTGAAATAGGAATTGAAACATATACAAATGACACTCAGCAAAAATTTGGAAAAAAGAATGCTTCATCCATGAAGCATTTTATTTGGAATAAGGAATTCATGAATTTGGCAGCCATGTGTGTAAGACTGTTGCCAAATAATGAGAACAGAAAAGTAGCTGTCGTGAGGATGAGCATTTTATTAACTGAAAGAGATAGTATACGGTGGATGCTGAGAAGGCACATTAAGATCATGAAGGTTGTACATTTAATTCCAAGCCTAACTGTGGAGTAACATGAAAGCATAGAGCGTAGATGACTAAAAATATAGTTATTGAAACATTATATATGGTCCATGGAAAAGTTCTAGGGCCTGCAACTTGAAAGAAAGCATAAGTGAGGTGCAACACAATATATGTGAATCTACCTAAATTCTTGCAAGCAAAGGATTTGGCAGAACAGATAACCAAGAAAGGAAAGGTCTCTTGAGAACAAAAATAAAATTGTGTGTCTGAGCTTGGTACCTCTTGTTTCTATAGCACTGTGATTTGAATCATTCCAACGCCTGTGAATCGCTTTTCATTTTGAACTGTATTAGGAAGAGATCAGCATAACTTCAAGACTGTATTAGTAAGAGATAAACATAAATTAGACGATAATAAAAGGTATAAGAATCCAATAAGCAGTTACATGGGAATTAATACTATTCATGTAAATGAAAGTAATACATTCCTAAGATGGAAATATGTGTCAGTAAACTTGTGAAATAACAGAACTCACCATTAAGTTAGATCATCAAATATTTCAGTATAGACAACGTTGTGGGTACTATTTGCATGTTCAGGCGGGCTATTCTCAATCAGGACACGGAGACCTTCTGGAGATGTCACCCGTGAGAAAGCTACATACAACTGTCCATGTGAAAATACTGGGCTGGGTAAGTAAACACCAACTCTGCTAAGTGTTTGCCCTTGACTTTTGTTTATAGTCATTGCATATGAAACTTTAATAGGAAACTGTCGACGCTTTAATTTGAAAGGCCATTTGTTATCAGTTGATGTGCTTATTATTCTTGGTATATATGTTTTTTGGCCTTTAGCTTTTCCTGTAATTATCTCTGCTTCAATGATCCTTCGAGTTAGCTGAGTAACTATCAGTCTAGTTCCATTACACAGACCTTTTGATGGATTGAGATTGCGTAGAAGCATTATAGGAACTCCAACCTTTAATTTCAAGTGATGTTCTGGTAAACCACTCATTTGTAGTGTGTTGAGAAACTCTGTTGGGTAAAGAGCCTCAAGTGTTGCGCGATTGCTTGTGTCATCATCAATAGTGTCAACACTGTAATATGACATTTCCTCAGCTGTTAACTCAGAAACCATCTGGGAGTTTGTTGGTGCTAAGATTGCTCGCTCGCAAAAATAGGTAGCTTGATCAGTTATTGCTGAGCCGTTATAGACAAAGGATATCAATCCTGCAAGATTTCTTGATTCAGAAGGCAATAAGAGATATTCTGGAATTTCAATCCATGAAGCGTTATGTTGGTCAGCAGGAGAGGATTGAGGAACTTTCCCTTCACCAACCTGAAGTAACCAATCTGCAAATTGTCGAAGACGTTCTCGTTGGGAATGTGTTAGAGAAGGTGATCGGAGTCTCATATTTTCAGTGAGATTCATAACTGTACAGTGGGACCACAAACGGGAACGTGTGATTGATGCAGCTAAGACTTGATGCTTCTTTGCATTTGGTAGAACTGGAAGTGTTTGTCTGAAGTCTCCCCCTAGCACAACTGTGATGCCACCAAACTGTTTGTCACTTAGAGATGGTTCATTTGCTGATAAGATGTCCCTCAAGGTGCGATCAAGAGCTTCAAAGCAATGTCTATGATTGACAGGTGCTTCATCCCATATGACTAAAGCTGTTTGTTGTATAAGCTGAGCTAAATGGGTATTTTTCTTAATAGCACAAACTGAGTGCTCTTCAATATTCAGTGGTATCCTAAACCGGGAATGAGGCGTCCGGCCACCTGGAAGTAATAATGCAGCTATTCCTGAGGATGCAACAGCTAGAGCAATTTTCCCTTGAGACCTTACATTGTTAAGCAATGCATTCCATAAAAATGTTTTTTCCGGTGCCCCCATATCCATAGACGAAAAATGTCTGGCCAATTTTGTTGTCAACAGAGTTAAGAATTGCATCATAGATAGTTCTCTGATTGGAATTTAACATTCTTCGCTGTTCAGCTGCTTCCATTGATATTATGTTCATGTCATATGATTGCTCATCTATTAGAAGTCTGTTGATATTAGCCAAGGATGTGTCACCTACAGTTGGGTAAGGTAAACCATAGTGTTGCAAATTGTATCCATAATTTCTCAACAGCTTGTCTATTTCAGCAAGAACGGAAGATCTAACATGTATTGTAGATGGCATATGAAACAATGATGTGCTACGCTTTATATGATAAGCAATATCTTCGCCCATTGCAGAAAGATGTTCTTCAAACAAAGCCAAGGGATTTAAGACATTGCAGAAGATGAGGAGTGTAACAAATAACTCACGAAGTTCGTAAGGCATAGCCCAGCGAGCTGCATCAGTCATTGCATATGACCATTCACGATCATCACCAAGAAGACCTAAAGCTTGGCAAGCAGCCTGAAATGTTGGATACTTGACACCTTCAACAGTTCTGATATCCGAATATGATTTTGCCCCTTTAACAACATGGAGCAACATACGAAGATAATATTGCTCTCCCTTCGTAGGAGCAACATGTGCCACTCTTCCAATTTTGCGCTTATTACCTTCTCGTGGGGACCAAAATTTGTCATGCCAAGTAAATTTTTCAGGGAACTCAGCATATGTGTATTGAGGAGCATGAGGAAGAGTCTTGTTTGCTTCAAACCATGCAGTCAATTTTGTGATACGATTGTTCGGATTCTGCAATACCTCTTCCAAGTTGTCATCTTCAGTATAGGTAATATTGTTCTCAAAAGGTAGGTGAACAGTAAGACGTTCTACAGAAGGATTAGTGTAATGAATCTCAAACTCAAGTAAGCGCCATGCTGCTTCATTAGGCGCAATACATCTGCATGCAAGGTAATTCTGAATCTCATTGACTGCTTGATTAGGTGAAGATTGAATTCCTATTCTTGCACAATCAGGTCCCTTTGTAAAATATTTAAACAGATATTTTTCCATGCCATCTCTATTGACCCTCTCAACATTAATATGTGCTTGATACTTTACTAATAAATCCACATTGTGAGGGACAACAAACTGATTGTCTACATTGATTCCATTTTTCTTAGTAGTTATCCCATTTCTGGGTCTAGCATATTGAATATGACCATTCTGCAGCACAACTGTCTTATCACAATATTCTTTTGGATAGGATTTTGAGCACTCACCATTTATCATGCATGAACAGGATGGATTTGCATACCCACAGGGTCCATGAATCATAAACTCTGAAACAACATGGTAGCCTATTGGATCAACAGCAGGATCAGGTAGCTGCGCAGATATGAATGCATCAACTTCTTCTGGTGTTAATGGTTTGTCTCTTGCTAACCATAGTATAATATGTGCATGTGGAAGACCACGCTTTTGAAACTCAATTGTGTATACAGCTGCACATATACATGTAGTAAAAACAAATATTTTATTAGTACAATGTTTTATATGCTAAGTTGATCAGAAATTGAGTGTAGTGAAACATGTTTGTGTTGTTTAAAGGGGAATAGAGAGTATACTGAATAGCCACGTAAGTAAGAGTCAGCAAGCAATATTTTTCATTTGCCAAATGATGTCATATCGAAACAAAATATTTAATGGTATTTAAATACATTGGCTTTAATTTGGTAGCAATATATTTATACTAATCAGAAACTTTATTAATTCTAATAATAAACGAAAATATGTTTTTACTCTGTATTTTTTTGTTGGAATGAGGGTGATCCAACAGTAGTGAATAAAAAAAGTTACTTTTTTTATTGTTGGTATTTGTTATCAATTTCGAGCAGAAAGCAGGTGGGTTATATAATCAGAATGCAAAAGCGCTGAAAGTACAAAGGCACACAGCTAGGAATAAGTACACTTCTATATCCATCCCAATCGAATCTCGGATTAAGAAACGTAACTTTATAAACGTATGCATTTAACGCTGGTAAGCATTAGATTGTGCGGTATGGTAAGTATGAGATTGTGTGGTAGAATATGTTACATCAGTGGCCTATAGAAACTCGTAGAATTAAGCAAGTAAAATAGATTCTTGAAATACTACAGAACATGCATAAAAAATGCTAATAAAAGCTAGAAAATAACCTGCGGTAACTGGTCCAAAAAACTCTCCTTTTGTCATATCATCCATGAATATTTGCAGCTTCATATGAAAAACACGATCAACAATCTCTGGCCTATCTGATGGACGCTGTCCTGGAATTAATGATAGAGCTTCCGTCACCTCTGACCATAAGGGATTTGATGTAAACGTGATAAACAAATCAGGGCAACCAAACTTTCCACATAGTGCTACACAATCCAAATAATTTTGGTACCAGTAACGTGGGCCTCCAACAAATGAGGAAGGTAAAATAACCATTTGACCAGCCTCAGAGCCATCTGTGACTCCTCGAGCGACTGCATCACGAATTTCTTTGAAGGAGGCTGCTCTGTATTTGCTTTGGAATGATTTTTTCCTATAGTGACTTAATCGGGATTCTTCCACGCAACAATACGCTTCAACTACATAAGATTGTGTTAGTCTCTTGCAACGCATTGGGGTGTTGAAATCATTTGCTCTATCATGAAGTCTAAAAGCATAGCACTCCAACATAGTGGCATGTTTCCTTTTAAGTGATTCTGATCTTGAACATCGACGATAAAAAATATTTTCATGGAACCCATCCTCGCCATATGGGAATAGAATGGGATATTGCATTGCCATGAATTTGCAATGCTTTTCATGCACCCTCTGTAGTTCACCAGCCTGCTTCTCAACTATCAAGTCACGACCCACTTCAGTTGAGGCAAAATCATTTACCACTAAACCAACAACTTCAGATGCTACTGGCGCACTAAATATGTCACCATGCTTATCAGGAGTTCCAAAAATCCTTATGCAGTATTGGTCATCAGCACTGATCGAAATTCTATCACGGGCCATTCTAAACAACTTCACAATTGGGTTGTGTGTGTTAAACATGTCTATAAGTCCAGAAACTATCTCTTCATTAGGTCGGAAGCTACTATTTGCATAGGTAGCAACCTGCATTCTATTTCTGATTTCATTCTGAGTATCAAAGATATATAGCTGAGCATATTCTGGACGTTTATCATGCTGTGGCAGAAGTGATCCGATGCGGTGACAAAGTTGTCCACTTATCTTAAATATATGTGGGCCTCGACCATCGTTGACTGAATCAATTACTTTAACGCCCATTGACGTAAATGCAAACATGGAATTGTAATACCTAATATTTTGAAGAAAATGTCTATGTTAAGTATTAAAAATATAAAACAAATGACAGTATGCAGATAGGTAGGCAGAGGTTGGCACCTGATATTTTCAAAGAAATGATTTGATAATGGCGGATGCACTCCAGTCAATAGGCTACATAAAGGCTCTGGAGGTGGCTCATATAGAGGTAAAATAACACTGCCTTCTCTACAGCATTTGTTATACGACGGTGATGACGTGTTCCAACGTCGGTTAACACGCTCCTCATACCAGAAGAATGCACCACAGTAGCAACATGTGTATGAAGGCGGTCCAAGATCCAGCTCGGAGAAAATGGTACCTAATTAAGCAGCAGACGGAAGAGACATAAGCAATATGTTTTAAAACTTTGTAGACTCAATTAGTAAACCGAGTGAGTTTTATATAATGATAGGGACATTGAGCAAATATAGACATTTAGCAAGTTATCGGGCATCCAATATAAGCACCAAGCCTTTAGCATTCAATATTATCAACATCTCATTGGCATCAAATATTATCAACATGTCCTTGGCATTGAATACTATCAGCATGTTCTCGGTATCAATATCGGTATATAATGGTATGATGAATCCATGTAAATACTTTAGCAGCAGATACAATCACAATATCTTGGTTGCACAATATTTTGATCGAGTATTCATAATCCACTTTTCAAGAAGGTATACGAAATTGAGTATCGAGTATTTATATTTAGCATGGAGCATCAGTACTTGAATATCCGTAAAAGGATCCAGCGATCCCTCGAATAATAAAAACGGAAAGAAATCAGCAAGGTGGCTGCTCAAAGTAATAACATATATTTAAGAGGCATTATTATAAAAAAGGAAATGGGAAAAAAAGGGGGTATCAGGAGTAACCTACAGGTATAAGAGTTTGATGGATCAGATACAAAAAAAAAGATGACCCTTCACCTGCACTGAGCAAGGCAAAGCTATTAAGCGCATAAAGACTGTACATGGGGAAATAAGCAATGAGCGATCACATATCATAGGTACCTTGACTATTCACTGAGCAACCCATTGGGCAAATGGTCCTCAATGGTCCAACATACATGATTTATGATCCTTAGGGGATTGAACAGTGAGCAAAACATTTGATGACTTGATATCATAAAAGCTGAAGCTTCACCTGCACATTTAACATGAAGAAAGTAAGGACGCGGCTGGTATACATTGGTTCTTTCATAAAAGAAAATGAGCATGTATATTTTCTACTCTAAAGTAAATAAAAAGCAAATAACAATAGAGATAATCACCTCGAAAGCATGAGATCACTAAATGGTATCAGGTTAAGAAGGAAGAGAGAGCAGCATAAAGAATAAGTTTTCAAATTTGTGGGACTGATCAAGCAAACCAAATGAGTTGTATATACATCGGCAAAGATATTGAGTCAATATCAAGCATACGAAAGTCTTTGCCATCAAAATTACCAGCACGTCATTAACATTGAATATTGTTAACATGTCATCGACATTGAATATTATCAACATGTCACTGACGAATATTTTCAACATATCTCTGGAAGTGAATAGCTTCAGCATGTTCTTGGCACCAATTTTTGCATATCGTGGTCTCATATAGCATCAGTATTTGTTCTTGGCATCAATGTTTGCATATCGTGGTCTCACATAGCATCAGTATTTGTATGTCGTGGTGATAGATTGAATGAATCTTAAGAAACAAAAATGCCAAAAAAATAAAAAAAATAAAGAAGAGACATAAAGGATCCACTTACGTCTATGAGTGAAGCTTGAGGTTGCAGACCCTGTGGAGAAATTAGGTAAGTAAGGATACGATGCATTTATATAGAGAAATATGACACATTTCGAAGCTCACAACAAACAGGGTACGTAAAAAGCATACCGTAATCTGCCTGAGTAGCAGTAGGAGTCTGCGGCAGCGGGTAATCTGAAAATAGAAGTGGTAGAGGTGAAGGATTAAGGTGGGTAACATGCCAAACAACCGTAATGTGTACTATGTTGGGTATGACCAAATGAGGCACAAAGAGATAAAGTCCGAATATGAAGTATACCTGAAGATGATTGTATTTGGCGTGAACGAACACGGCGACTGGATGAGAATGCAAAATCTGTAGGGAAATCACTGGTGCTCTCCAACAGTTGGCGTTTTCGGCACCGTTTAGCAGGAAGTTTCGAATCTGTTTGCTGCGGACCTAATCATCAAGGAACATGATGCTAAAATGACATTTATTGATTAAAGAGAATTAAGGGAATAAAAAGTATTTTAAAAAGCTCACATCACAGCTAGGATGGTACCCCTAGTGGATACACGACAGAGAAAGTAACTAAGATAGAGACATTATTTACAGAGGAAGCTGAAAAACTCACCAGCAGGAGCAGCAGCAAGGCACATATTGGAGGCTGGAGCAGATGACTTGGGATGCGACAATTCTATAGAAAGAAAGATACTTGAATGAGCACAATTCAATATAAGGTAAAATAGTGGATATATAGGGCTAGCAATGCACATAAGCGTTAAATGCATGGGAAAGATTAGGTGGTACAGAATGCAATACTAAAGGCTTCAAAATTTAATAATGAAATGAAACAACAATACCATTGCTCTGAGATAATAGATGACGTCGAATAGAACGCTTAGAAGACAAATGGAAACTGGTAGGAAAGCTCGCATCATGACAGAACGATTCTACATTGGTTGATAAATTACCGCTTTGAACTGAAGAGGTGGCTGCCAAAGAACCGCCAAAAAAAAAAAGATATGAGATACTCTGCAGGAAACCAATAAATCGAAAAACAGTATGGAGATTACGGGGAAAAAAGGTTTTAGTGAGGAAAAGCGGCATACGCTGTTTGCGTTTAGAGCTTCGAGTATTCAGTGATCCTGACGAAGATGCAGACATGGCTATAGCTCTGTAGGGGGGAAAATGCATGACACAGCAATACAGTACAACTAATAAACAATATTGTGAATGCACACATTTAATTCCACATGAATGCTCAATTTGTATTTTATTGTTTTTTCTTTCTGCAAGGAAAACCAATATAACTGATGTAAGCAAAGCTTCATGTGAACACACATCGAATTTTACATGAACAGATTTGCGTTTCGGAAGCAGAACTCATGTATGAAGTACACATTGCATTGACCGTGCCATCAAAATAGGAGCAATTTCAAAGAAAGAACTGGTTGTATATCCAGTACATATGGCACCGACAGGTAAAGTGATAGATAAACACTCGAAATAGCATCACGCCATGAACAGGCAAAAAGAGGTAGCTAATTAAAAACCAGGAAGCTACAAACTCTAGGTTGGGGTTGGAGATGCGGGGAGCAGTCACCTGTGAACTGTTGATGGGGAAGGAACAGAGGAAATCGATCTCCCACTCAGCCTCCTTGATTGCAGGTGCCACCGGGCGAGCCCGTCGATTCGAGGAATCGCCGGTTGGAGATCGCTGGCAGGAACGCCGGACCAGGCGAGGCCAATGCGCCAAGGTCTTTGCCGGCGCTCCGAGATCAATCGCAGTGAACGGGAATGTCGATGAGGGAGAGGGTCGGATGCTGAGAATCAGCGGGCGGCGGCATGAATCAGCGAATCAGCGGGCGGCCGGTGGCAGCAGCCATGGCGGTGGCGACGTGGGCATCGGGCGTCGGTGAGGGAAAGGACGGGAGCAGGGGAGAAGCGTCGAGAGAGCCGCTGAGGAAGACGCACATCGCGGGTGGGTGGGGCGGACGCCAGCGGCTGGATCACGAACGGACGGTCCGCTGTGGAGAGCTACAGGGCAACAGCAATGTACAGTAAAGTGCGGGGCCCCTCCGCAAAAACTGAGAAACTCTTATGATTCGTAAGGAATTTGAGTTACCAGATATTTTGTTGCATGGCTTGATTATATGCAGATTTTTCCTCTTCAAAAAGGACATGTTGCATATCACAGTAAGACGTCAATGCAGTGTCCAGCTTTAGCATATTCCTTATAGGCAATATATGAAGCGGCACCTCTTTTCTTACATACTCTGCACCACTATTAGCAAAAAAGCTGCAGGTTAGAAATTGGGAAATTAATAGTCCCATTACACGCTTGATAGATTCAGCAGCAAAGAATACTTGATACTAAAATCAAATATTAAAAAAATTTCATCTTGATCATGCGTGATACAGCATACGCTAGTAACAGAAAATTACAGCAAACTTACATAGGAGAACATACTAGAAACAACAATCTGGTCATATTATGAGTTTTCAGCTTGCTGAGAATGGCTTGCTCCACAAGGATTTTTTTTTTTTTTTTTTTTTTTGAGAGAGAGAGATTCAGAAGGAACAATGCTATCAGTTCATTTAGAGTGAGGAACTTATGGCATAGCTCCACGAGGACACTTGACATGCTGAGAGCTCATCTTAGCTGATCACGAAAGCGTTTTTGGGAATAAAAAGGCTCATACTATACCTTAGTATTTCCAAACTTATAATACAAATCCACTGTTTTTCAAGGAGGAATTTCATAAAGAAAATTTCTGGATACCTTACGTCCATATTTGACCAATGCAAAGCCTCCTGGATGCTTGGTGTCATATCCGAATCATATGGATCAATAGAAGCTTCATGTATGTTATCAGGGTCGTACGCGACAATAGCAGTTTTCTCCAGGTTTATGCTTCGTCGAATTATTGGTGTCAGGATAAGAATAAAATCCCGTATCCAGAGATCTTCTCCGGCCCTAAATAAATAGACAAGCATTCACTATTCTGTTTGTTCGCCAATGTAGAGAGCACGTAACACATGACCCAAAAATTAACCGTTCCTATTGAGATCAGCGGTGGTAAGCTAGTTCCATTTTTCTGACTCAGATGCAAATTAAAATGTGTCAATAGCACAATAGAACCTTCTAAACAAAGAGATTATGTAATGATGTTTCTCATTTGCCCTCAAGGAAAAAAAAACAAAGACGATATTTTTCATTATACAGATATTTTTATACTCCACCGCCTGCCATACCATAATAAAGTATTATGTAACCTTCAACTTTGATTAAATGCAACTTACAGGTTGAACTAACAAAGCAAATATAAAACAATGGACAGAACAGGCGAAAACATTTCCCAGATAGGAATAGGTGAATAGGCTTGCCTAAATTAAAAGTAGATATTGCGACAGTTTGTGCTTCACAGATTATGACTGCTTATCCCTTCCTCTAGCAAACTCTTCCATTAAGCAGACATCATATTACACTTACAGCTGCATAGCTAGCTATTGCCAAACCAAAAATGAAACAAATCATCTAAGAAAAAAGGCACTTTTGATAGCAACGTTCTTTTAGGATTCTGTGTGAATGAATTTAAGAACCATCAAGCGACGGCAATCCAAACATGTGTTGAAGGCAGCATATATATTAGCAGAAGCGTCACGAGGTAGATAGTGTTAGGCACATGGCAGCAGCATATGATTGGAGAACGAAAAAATGTCAATGAGAAGGAAGAACAATTTCTAAGTAATACATTGTTACATGTAAAACTGTCTTCATTGAAAAGTGAAAACTTTCTCAGTTATTATACCGCCCACCATGGACAGCTCTTGCCCAAATAATCAAAATATGCCATAAAGTTTAGGACTTCAAGCAGGAAATCACCAGCTACAAACTTCAGAGAACGAACATGGGGCATTTTTTTTCTTAAATGAGGGAAATTATTTTGCTTAGCAGATTAACACATGTCAAAATTCATGAATAGAACCCACATATCATTCCCTCAGCTATTCAAACTTCAAACAAGAAAATGTCCTATATGAATATATAAAATAGAGAGTTCAGTATTGATTTCCACAACCATCAATGACTATTGACTACCGAGAAATCAGGGGAAAATTGCCAAAACAAACCATCGGACTGTGTCCAGAAAAGGTGGGGTCTATAGTTAATAAATTACTTGTAACACATGTGAACTCGTACAACATGTTGACAAGTTAAAGAAAGAAAAAGCTCTATACTTGTACTACCCAGTACCCCTTAATTCATTTACGTTTCAAGTCTAGAAACATTCATGGTTTAAATTCTTCACCATCAATCAGGTAAGTATGTGGAACTATTTGACAGATGCATAGCCATACTTCCAACCATGAGAAAAGTGTGCCTTGGATCCAATTATGACCTAAATATGGAGCAGGGAGTTTCAATAAAAAAAACTATGTAAAGACATGTGGTATTGAACCAAACCTTGTCACTTTTTGAAAATCTGGAATCTCCTGTGTCCTGCTCAATGCCCTCAATGGAGGGTGAAACATTATCTGATGAACTCCAAGATGATTCTAGGTCGATGACGGGAGCGATAGCAAGTGGAGTGACAATATGCTGATGTCCACCCTGTGACTGAAAGGCAATCACTTGGATCTTACCGACCTGCCAGCACATCAAAATCCAAATAAACAGGACTGTGTTATGCACATATGCTCTGAACAGGCAGTATATATGATGTACAGACATCCCTACCTTTTGAGCGTCTTCACCACTAAAACATGAAAATATCAGCCCCACAAAGCCTGAATCCAGCAACTGAAACATAGCCTGGGTACGGACATCTGGAATACATCGTTCAAGGGAATTATGTAAACCTTTATTGTAGTTGTAGATGAAAATCTCAAAAGAGAGTAAGAGAAAAAACACATAAAAGAATATGCACTGGCAAATTTTCTGGGTCTCTGTGGTCACGGTAATGGACCCTTTGCCTTTGGTAATCAAGCGAAAAATAGGTTGGTATCATCATGGACACTTGAAGGAATACAACGTGTCTAAATATAGCATATTTTCAATCCAATACACCGATGATATATGTAGCCTGATAGCACAAAGGCTGTTGCCCGACAGCGTTTTGGACAATGTGCGTGCACCCTGCTGCGGAGCATGCCCCTTCACCGCCAGCGGCCTCTAGCGTACTTAAAATCTGTTCTGTAACGGCAAGTGAACATATGTGGCTTTGTCACATTTGCTAGATCGGTTACAATACAAATCACTAGTATTTTCCCAAACCATGTTGGCGAAACGGCACACGTTAATTGGCAACATTTTACATTGCAGCTAGTTTACGGATATTAAATGCCGATGTGAGGCCATCCAAAGGCACTTGAGCAGGCTGAAATGCAGCCCCAAGAAAACGATTAACCACAGAAGGTAATGCAAATAGCTTACCTACATGGGACGGCAGAACAGTTATATGCGGGTGGGAGTGGTACCAACCGATCACCCTCGTGGTCTCCGTCTCCTCCTCTCCCGAAAGTTCTCTCTCCCCAACAGTACTCGCGACAGTTTCTCCCCGGAGATCCTAATCCGGCCCCTCCCTGCCGTCTCCGGCTTGCCGGCGGCGTGTTCCAGGGTGAGGGTCCCATCCCTACTTAGATTAAGTAGTACTTAAGGTTTTAGGCGTAGATCAGGTTGCTTCATCAAAGCTCCGTTCGTCGTCTTCTTCATAGAGGCGATTTGTTCTACGGAGCTAGTAAGTAGTGTTCTTTTGGTTTCCCTTGTGGTTGTAGGCGTGATGCCTTTTGCTTTCCTCACTGGATTCCTCCCCAGTGAGTGTATTCCTTCCTTTTCTTCTTCTTGGCTACTCTGGCAGAGGTACTACAAAGAGCTGCTGCCTGTTGTGCTCTGTTCTTGGAGCAATACCATGGAGGGTGGGTTCCATTTTCGGATTGATCTCCTTGTGCTGATCCCCAGCTATGGAACTCCTCTTCGGTTGAGCCCGGTGAAGCTCCATCAGAATTTACGGCTCCAACCTCTTCAACCTCAACATCTGAAGCTGGTTTTGAGGCGACGGCTGGGTGGACCGCTGGCAGTGAGGCCCTTTCCCATCCACAATGCGGTGTTTTGTTTGAGTTTCGCTCATCATGCCGCGAGGTCTCATTGTGGATGGAGGTATCCATGGTTTGCTGCAAAAAGGATGGCGTTCCGGTGTACCTTCTCTTTGTGCTTCGAGTTGTTCTCCAGCGGCGTCAAGCTTCTGTCGTCGTCGGCGAGGCAGCTCTCTGAAGGATTGGATTGTAATTTTTCTATTTCATTTAAGTCCTTCTTGCCTGCCAAAAGGAGCTGATGTTAGTTTCTATCCTTGGCAAGGTCTTTCATGTAAAATGGCAGTGTACCTTCTGGAGTAATCGAGATCTTCTAGCCCTCGGGGGCGTTTAGCCTTCAAAAAAAAAAAAAAACCGATCACCCTCGCAGTCTTCCCGATGGTGGCCGTCATTTTGTGCGAGCTGAAGTTAAGTCCAACGCACCCAAAACCCACACCATGCTTCTCCACACAACACCAAGCGATAAGCTCATAAGCAGAACCTCAAGAAATGGAAGTTGGAATCGAAATAAAAGGATATCTCGGCCTGCGCCGACGCGGCGGCGAGCAGCTCGGGGTTGACCTCGACGCAGTCCCTCTTCCGCTCGCCACCTCATCTGCGGCGCCGCCCCCATATCAAGGCGGTCATGCCGCCCCTGCTCGAGGACTGCAAGTAGACAAGCAGAACCAGCCACGATCAGGTGAGAGGAGGGAATCCCTTCAAGCATCCGAGAGGAGGGGAACGGAGAGGGGGCGAGAATGGGGGGAAGGGTTTGGTCGGATTGCGGGTGGGGGAGTGACCTCGATGTCGCTGAGGAGGAGGCCCATGACCTCCTCCTTCTCGGTGGTGAGGGCGGTGGGAGAGAGGCAGGTGAGCCACACCTCCTCGCTGATCTTCACCGAGGTGAGCGACATCTCCGACGCCATCCTTCGTTCTGCTCGTCTCTCTGCCCTTCTCTCTCCCAACCGGCGGCACGCGAATCGGCTCCGGCGGCCATTTGCCCGGCCATCCAACGACGCGGAAGCAGGATGTGGTGCCATGGCGAGCGGTGCGCCCCCATCGTCCCCGTGGGCTACGGGCCCCTTCGCGGCTGCCGCGAGCGGGTGACGCATGGCCCGGTGGCCCTGCGCCGACGGACCGGACGCGTCACCCGGCATCGGTGGAAGCGGCCACTGGCTGGCGCGTGCGCAGGCCTGTCGATTGGCCGGCAATGAAGCAGGCAAGCTCCCTGTCGATTACCGGCCGTCCAAAGCTGAGGCACCAATTCGGTTGGCCGGCAATGAAGCAGGCAGCTCCCTGCTCGTGCAAAGCTGCTCAAACACTGCTTGCATTCTATTCGACAAAATGCCTGCTTGATTCTTCGTGATATCGAAACAACCTCTGCATTCATTCAAGAATAACACTCAAACATGTTAATCAGCTGGACAATCTCATGTGGCGGTTTGATTAGAAAACTAATTCCTTGTGTCTCAACTAACTTGCAAGTGCAACAGACTCAATGTGTACTTTAGGATCACGATGGACTTTTGTAAACATTTTTTATACTCTATTATACTAGTTACCACTATATAATTAGTTCAACTTTAGTTATTTTCCAACAGTAGCTCTTTCATTCCACATAAGTTAGATGTATAGAGATGTCAAATGGCCAAGGGCACTGAAGACATTTTACACTTTCTATCCATCTCAGAAAAAGGTAGGATAAGCCGTTTTGCCAAACAGTTTGACAGAATAAACTGTTTTCATATAAACCAGAATGAGCCAGAAAAACTATTTTCACATATAAACCAGAATGAGCCAGAAACCTATTTTCACATATAAACCACTGAATAAACTGTTTTCAGAATAAACCGAAGTCCTGCCAAACACACCTTCATCCTTAGGTGGGGCTCCGTCGGCCCAACTACGATGCGGCACCCACCAGATCCTGGCCTGGTGAGCCCTCTTAGCTATTTCCGTTCTTTTCTCTCTTACCCAAGGTGCAAAACTGGAGGACCCTAATTTGAATCAGACTAATCAGTAAATGAATCATCTGAAGCGGTGTTTTTTATATACCATATTCAGATGTCCAGAGCTTTTATAAGATACTAAGTAAATGCTAATTTGTTATTTCTTTTACATCTGTTTTCAGAATTAGGAAGAGTGAATACAGAACTCTTCACATTTTTTGTCGACTGACACTGATGCTGTTTATCAATAGAATGGGGGGAAAAAAACAAGTGTAGCACAGTGCTGTCTGTCATTCTGTTCATTAGATCATTTTGTCGCACGCCTTATGTTTGATTTGATGTTGCACACAGATGCTGACAGTGCTTTAATACTCAAGTACATATTAAACAATCAAGTACTTGTATGATGACAATTGATCGTGCTTTCAGTTTCAGCTCCAGCTCTGAAAATCTGTAGAGCACTTCGGCTCTGTTTGGATTCAACGGACTAGCAACTAATCATTGACTAAATATTAGTTGACTAATTATAGTCAACTTGTAATTAGTTAGTTGCACATTTAGGGCTCTGACTAACAGTTAGTTAAAGTTACATAAAAATGCTTGTTATACCCTTAATTAATTGTTAGTACGTGTATGTTTGGAAGGGATAAGGACAGTATCGTTTTTTGGGTTTCGTTAAAATCATTAATCCTTATTAGTTGAGTTAGAATAACTAATAAAATTACTATTAATCATTCAATGGATTAACAATTAGTCATACCTATTAATCCCTTGATTTTTTTATCCTGATTAATCCCTTGATTTTACATGAAGCGCTTCTAAACCCTTAAAGAACCAGTTAGGAGAAAAATCAGTTTTACCCTGCCGTCCTATCTACCCCTGTCATCTGAACCGTCCTGCCATATTGTGGGCCCAAAATCCAACGCAACCGAATCGTTCCGGGAATCCCTCAGCGTCACGCCCCCCTCCTCTCCCCTCCACGCTACGTTGAAAATCCACTTTTGTTGCGTTACAGTGACGCGGAAACGCATTACTTTTTTTCACCCGCGACGCCACCCCGTACGTCATGCTTTTGGAAAGATTTTCAACGCCTTCCATCAGGTGTTTGATTCTATTGGAAACGTCATGCTTTTGGAAAGTTTATTGCACAAGCGAGCAGCAACAACAGCGGCGGCGGCGGCGGCGCTGCATCCCCGCGTGCGGCGGCGGCGGCGGCGTCTCTGAGGCCGCAACCGAGGAAGGAGAAGGAGGCGCCACCCATGGCCGACGAGCAGCAGACGGAGCTGACCAGGGCCTTCTCGGGATGGGCGGGCTGGGCGGGACGAGGCGGCGCTGGTGTCGGCGGTGACGCGGTGGCGCCGGCAGCCGGAGAAGCGGGCCCAGTTCCGGCGAGCTTCCCGGGGTTCTTCTCGGCGAGCGCGGGCGCCGGCGCGGGCATCGAGCGGTGCGAGGACGAGTTCGTGACGCACCTGGAGGACGAGTTCGCACGGCTCAGGGACGCCGCCGTGATGTGGGCGATGCACCCATGGGAGCGCGACGCGCGCTGGGCGCACCACGTCCTCATGCACCACCACAGCCACCACCACGGTGACGCGGCGGCCGCCGCTGCCCTCGTCGAGGTCGCGTGCGCGCGCGCCGCCGACGACCTGCTCGGCGCCAGGCGCGTACCAGGCGCGCTACCACCGCTCGCTTGAGGAG